>PISX010003738.1:0-132352 GCA_004024625.1 Mellivora capensis
GGTAACCCCGAGCTGAGAGCTCACTCCTCGGCTCTGTCTCTGTAGCCGGCTTCCCGCTCCGATACCTGCTAGCTCTGCGACACTCAGACACCCCCGATCCTTCTGTGACCCTGCGGGACCTGGGGCCACGCTGACCCCGCGTGGGCTTCACCCCGATTTAGCCTCTGGAGCAATGTCCCTCCGTGGAGCAGACTTTTAAAAGTCCCGATTTAGTGCTCTGTTGCTCCGCCGCTTGCCGGGAGCCGGCCCCTCCCCCGCGGTCTATCCTCCCGTCGCTTTCGATTCACTTCTCCGCCTGTCCTACCTTTCAGAAAGTGGTCGATTTCCTGTTTCCAGAATTGCTATTCTTCCTCTCTTCGATCTCCTGTTGGATTTGTAGGTGTTCGCAGTGGTTTGATAAGCTATCTAGCTGATCTCCTGCTGCCTGATGTCGTCTCAGCTGCTACTTCTCCGCCATCTTGCTCCTCCTCCCAACTCAGACTTCTTTACCCTTCCAGACAAGATCAAGTCCTCACGCACACTCTCTAAGCACACACACTGTATTTCTCTTTCCCCACAATTACTCCAGTTGTACTAGTGTTTATTTAATCAACTTGAGTGTTTATTTGATTAAATGACTGTCTCAACACTAGAGTCCACATTCTATGGGGACAGAATTGTACCTAGCATACTAATAACTTAAATATTAATTAATGATAAATAAATAAAGTACTCAATAAATGGTGGTAGTGGTAATAATATTAAGAGCAGAGCCATAACTCTTTCTCTGTAGACAAGCAAATCTATGGAAAGAGAGTACTTTGAACCCAAGACCAGCCATGTTCTTTTATGTAGCTAATCATGATTCCATTTTTCTGAGTCCTAAATACATCTATGGCCTTCTCTGACAAATCAAAGAGAACCACTGAGGTAACGATACAAAGATGTTACCTTCACAATTCAGGTAGTGGACCTCTGTTGTTATTACCTGTCTGGTTTCCCCCTCCCTTCTTCTAGTTGGGAGTGGACCTCCTCTGTAATTCACAGCATTAGGCAAGAAATTTAAGCTAAGCCAATCTCATTCTTTCTTTAAGGAATTTGACTCTTTTTTTTTTTTTCAGTGTGGGTGGGGGAGAGAGTAAAGAGAGAGGGAGTAGGGGTAGAGGGAGAGGGAAAGTCTAAAGCAGACTCAACATCCAGCACAAAGCCTGACATGGGGCTCGATCTCACAACCCTGAGATCATGACCTGAGTGGAAATCAAGAGTTGCACGTTGAGCTGACTGAAACAGTCAGGTGCCCCAAGGAACCTGAGTCTTAAACAGAGATCCAAAAGTCAGGAATGTAGTGGGAGTTAAGCATCAGAGGCTGCTCGTGAATATCCCATTTGGCTCTCCAGAGCTAATACAGTTCCTGTTCTGCTTGAGGCCAGCTCTTTATCTCATCCTTTAATTTCTTTAATTATCCAATTTGCTACAACTAAGCAAGTTGTGTTTATTTATTTGTTTGATTCTACAGTGTTATTAATGTTCTTCATCAAAGAAACCGAACTGATATAGTCTGCAAAATGAAATTAACAGATACAGGTAAGACTACATCCGACATCAAAAATGTATCTTCTTTCCCAGTTTTCATATGACATTTATAAAAATTAACCATAGATCAGAATAAAGCAAAAATCTCAATATAATCAACACTTTAAGTCAAATGATTAAAAAACCTAAAATTTAATGATGTAAAAGATTTATCTTGAATTTACAGATCACCATCAACCAATATGTGACTGAAGACAAAAATCACTCTCACATTTATGGATTCTACTTTACATCATTTATTGAATGTCCACCATGTGCCATCATACCAGCCATTGATTAAAGCTTTTTATTAGATCAACCTCCTTAAATTCCTAGTGAAAGAAAATAGCATTTATTAAATGCTTACTGCATGCCAAACACTGTGCCAAACTCTATACCCATTTTGCCATGTAATCCTCACAACAATCCCAATGAGTTAGAACACATTAATCCCACTTTACTGATAAAACTGGTGCTTAGACAGGCAAGTCACTTGCCCAACTCCATATTGTTTCAAGCTGCAAAATTAAACTCAGGTCTGCGTGACCATGACCACAGACACTTAGTTCTTCTCACTACACCATTAACCAGTTTAGTGCCATCACTAAAACGCAAAACCTGTGAAAGAAACATCAGCTCTGGTGACCAGAAAGAGATTGCGGGACACCTGATTATCACAAACAAGACTCTAATGTCACTTAAGCAGCAAACGTGCTGCCTTTCCATTTTTCTCCCCTCCTCCTTCTTTCCTGCACGTATATATACCTACCCATTTGCACAACTCAATTAAGTACTCTTTATGCTTTGTATGCAGCAGCACTGTGCTAGCCACACAAGTGGAAGAGTGAATAAGTAAAATAGCATCCTGCCTGCCACAATTAATCTGGACATCTTTATTGGGAAGAGTGATGATCTCAGTAAGAAACCACAAACATCTCTTGGAAACTACAAAGTATTATTGGAACTCAAAATACCTGGTAAGTGAAACAGGAATAATTCATATTTTTATGCCTAAGATTACTGAAGAATAGACTTATGAAATACCTTGCTCAAGGACCCATTAAACCAAACATAGTCCTCTTGGATGGTAGAACTGGGCCTTACGTATATGTCTTCCAATGGCTGATATTGGGTCTTCCATCCACCACTCCTTTTCCCCCATTCTCTTCTCTGACCTAAATCTTGACACTAGCCTTTTTACTGAAATAACCGATGGCAAACCTCAGCTGGAGAGTTGGAGAAAGAACTAATGAAGAGCATATATCACTCTGAAGAGTGCTGGCATTCTTGGTTTATACTCTTTCCAACTCCAACTACTGCTCATACTGCTCCTCACAGCATGCTTTCCTACTCCTGGAAAAGACTCGTTCTGAGATGCCACTTTTCTCCCTTTCCTTGATTTTGGTGTTTGGCCCTGAGAACAGCTACCAGACTAATTTAAAAGCCGGCTGTTTAAATTAAGAAGTGCATACAAATGCATGCGCCTGTGTATGTGCATGTGTGTCTGAGGTGGCAAGAGGAGGAGGAGAGAGAGGGACAGAGATAGCAAGCTAGGGAAAGAGCAAATCTGATTAAAAATTAAAGTATAAAAAAGTTATCCATTTTTATTTTAACCTGAGGTAAGTCACTGCAATCATAATCCCTGGGTTTCTTCTAGCTCAGAGAGTCAACAGCTCAAAATTCACTCTGTATGAAGCAATGCCTACTTCTTCCGGTGTTACCCCAGGTATTGCTGTGAACTTGATGTAGGAATGGCTGGAGTAGTTGGAAAAATCTTAAAAGGCTTGCCAACTCATCTCCCCCCAGGGTTCTCACACCATACCCAGTTCCCTCCACTTGGCGATTCCTTCTAGACTCGCAGGATTACCGATTGAGAGAGAACTAGAGAGGACAGTTAGTCCAGTGATTTTCATACTTTAATGTACAAACAAATCTCCTGGGAGTCCTCCTAAAATGCACACTCAACCCAGGAGGCCTGGTTGGGCCCTAAATTCTGCATTTCTAATAAGCTCCCATATAACATCAATGCTGTTGGTCTATGGGGAACACTGAGTAGTGAAAAGTTCATTCATCTTTGTCTGATTTATAATGCTTTATAGCAACTCTGAAAGATCTCCAGTCTCCCTAAATATCTTCCCTGTGAAGGGGTCCCTACCTCTCACAGAGCTTCCTTTATTTTTCTTCAGAGAATTCAAAAAACCATTAGAAATCTCATTATTTTAGGGGCGCCTGGGTGGCTCAGTGGGTTAAGCCTCTGCCTTCGGCTTGGGTCATGATCTCAGGGTCCTGGGATGGAGCCCCACATCAGGCTTTCTGCTCAGCGGGGAGCCTGCTTCCCCCCTACCCTCTGCCTGCCTCTCTGCCCACTTGTGATCTCTCTCTCTGTCAAATAAATAAATAAAATCTTTAAAAAAAAAAGATCTCTTTATTTTAACTCAATATTCACTGTTTGTAGCATCTTTACCTGGCTCAAAGAAGCTACATGGGAAACATTTAATCCATCTTCCACATGACAATCTCTTAGAGATGTGCAAACTGCTCTAATCCTTGTACCCTACCAAAGCACTCGCTCCCCAAAGCCAAATCTTTCCTGGGGTTTTGCGCTACCACTCTTATGATTTCTAATCTCCTTACTATTTGGTTGCCTTCATCGGACTCTTCACAAAATTTCAACAATTTACTAGGGTGTCATCCTTTAGTGTCTGTTTCTGTGGTATTTGCAAAAGTCTAGTTCACTATTTATTACTTAATTAGGCAAACTGTGTGAAAAGGCATTTCAAAGAAAAAAATGGAAGTGACCATTAAACATTAAAAGTGTCGTCTATCTTAAACCCAAATAAAACAATACTGTACCCCAAAAAGGAAACTTTGCTAATGCCTAGTGTTGGCAAGGTTTTGGGGGCACCCATATGCTCTGTCACCACAGAGGAACTATAAGTTTAAGTAGCCTTTTTTGGAAAACTAGAAAGTGAAAGATGTGTTTAATTTTTTTTATGTCTCTAACACAGGTTTAAAAAGGGGAGTTACCAGGGTGGCTGGGTGGCTCAGTGGGTTAAAGCCTCTGCCTTTGGCTCAGGTCATGATCTCAGGGTCCTGGGATCGAGCCCCACATTGGGCTCTCTGCTCAGCGAGGAGCCTGCTTCCCCCTCTCTCTCTGCCTACCTCTCTGCCTACTTGTGATCTCGATTTCTCTCTCTCTCTCTCTGTGTTAAATAAATAAATTAAATATTTTTTAAAAATCTTTAAAAAAAAAGGGGGAGTTACCAAAAAATAAATATTTAGGGTTAATTCTTTTTAATCATTTATCTTTGAGCCAGGATCTCTACTTATATGAATCTAGTTATTGGAAATATTTTCATTTTAGTCATTTATCCTTTATCCCACATTTGATAGCACTACCATAACTACTATGAGGACTCCTTCCATTAGGAATGCTAATAATAGTTATCTCTTAGTGAGCACTTCCATATGCCAGGCACACAGGTGAACGCATAGATCCTTTTAGTAAATATTGCTATTGTTTCAATTTTTATGAAGGTAGAAACTATGACTCAGGAAAGTCCAGAATTTCTCAAGGTCACATAGTCAGGAAGTAACAGGCCTGAGCACTCAGTAGTCCTGTTGACCATATCCTCTACCTCTATCTCCTCCCACCACCTCCACTGCCACTATCTGAACCCAGGTGACCGTCACCTCTTACTTGGATTAATGAAACAGGCTGTATCCCCTCATCTTCTCTACCTCCAACCATTTCTTCACTGTAGCCAAAAAGGATCTTCCTGAGGATTCTGTCCTGTTTACAATGTATATTTCATTGGCTTTTTTTTAATAGCAAAAGAAACAAACAAAGCCCTCAGTGTGGCCTACAGGTCCCTGCATGGTCTCCATCTCACAATATGCCCACACACCTCCTACTCATGGGTACTAGACTCCCCTCATCGTGACTCACCCCACCACCGCAGGATATTTGCACATGTTTTTTGCTTTGCCTGGAATGCTCTTCTCCCAACCTCAATCCCTAAAAGTTCATATTAGTTTCTTCTTATCTCTCAGATCTCAGAACCAGATCACATCTTGTAGCTTTATTTATAAAGTATCTCTTTTGGGTAAGCCTGCTATAATCTTATATTATTTATTAGTGAATTAGTCTGTCTCTTCAAATGGACCACAAAAAAAACCCTCTGATTATTTTTATTCAAAACACCTTCTACAGTGGCTGGCATGCTGAATGGTGCCATCTACAAGTAACCCTTTATATAAATAGTACTAAATATGGCAAACTGCCACTTACTTTATTCTGTGAACTAATTTATACCAGAACAATATGGATGTGCTTCTATGTAAAAGCATTTTGACGGTTTCTATTGACTTGGGTGCATAAAATTTTATTTTTTAACTTAAATAAGGAGTCCCCTAAAACACAATTCCCAGAATTGACTGCATGCCTGTCAGCTATGAACTGACCTTTGGGTGAATATATTGTGTCTACAGGAACACTCTATTTAAAAGTAGATATCCCTGAAATACAAGGCCCAGTAATTCATATAAGAATAAAATGGAATTTGTTACATGGTAATTCTGAGTCATGATTTGGGGCAAAGTCCTTGCACTGAAATAGCAAAGGGTCAAGTCTGCTTGGATCCAAATAGGTTCCAAACCATCCAAACAGGATAGTCTGTTTGAATGGATAATTGAATTGATAATAATTAACTATGTGAGTTTTGGGGGCATCTAACCTTTCTAAATCCTGGATTTTCTCATTTGTACATTTGTACTTTGAAAGAAGAATAATAAAAATACCTCCCCAGTGGGTTTTTTCAAGGATTGTATTAGAGAATTCAAATAAAGTGCTATTGGAAGAGGTCGTCAAGAGGATGTGACCACCAGTTGACCCATGAGCTGGAACCCAGGTAATTAGAGGCTCCTTACCCCCTCTCCTATCCTCGGAATATATGTTCTGCCCACCATCTCCACACTGACAGCTGTTGTGAGAGCACAGCACTGAGAGAGGAAGGCATTTCTGAGACATCTAGACAGTATACGTGACTGAACCCAGTGAAGGCCCCTCTATAAACTTTTAAGATTCTGGCAGGCAAGGGCAGAAATCTATTTGTCTTGTAGGCACCCATGACAAGACTCGTACATACATGCCACCTACCAATCTGGAATGTTCTGCCTCATTCTTCAGTCTCTCCTTGCTCTCCATGTATGGAAACCAGCGTGCAACTCAACAAGCACTTAGATGATTCCTAGCACACAGTTAACACTCGATCATGGAAGTTGGCCCTGCTACCACTGCTAATGATGATGAAGATGATGATATTTTGCCCTCAGAAAGGAGAGAAGCTTAAGGGAGTGAGATTTTAGCCAATGGGGACTTTATTCTCCCTTGAAAACATGCTGTATTGTCAGGTGCTGACTTTCTCTGAGTCACATTCTGATCTGCAGAGAAAATTGTCTATTCTGGATGCTGCTCAGGTATCTATGTTCATAAAGATGTAATTACTAAAGTCTCCATCTGTTGGTGGTTTAAGCACCCAAGTCATTCTCTGTTTCCAGTAAATATAAGTCGAGACAGAAGTGGAGACTTCATTCTATTTCCATCAAAGAGCTTTGAAAGAAATCAACAGCCACCATGATTCTCTTCCTAAATACATGACCTCTCCTGCCACAGAAGACCCCACTGACTTTCTGGGAAATTGTGAATCCAGAGAGGTGTCTGTGAAAATTAGTCTAATCAAGGATCTCTTCTCCTTTCTCTTTTATAAATCAGCCAACGTGCACACTGTTGGGCTTTGTTTCATCACCTGTAATGCAAAGATGAAAAGAGATCCTACCTCACAGGATTATTGTAAAGATTACATATCCTAATACATGTAAGATGCTTCAAGTAGTGCCTGGGAAGAATAATTGCTCAACAAATGTCAGCTATGGTATATTTTTTATTTTTATTTTTTATTTTATTTTATTTTTTTCAGTGTTCCAAAATTCATTGTTTATGCACCATATCCAGTGCTCCATGCAATACGTGCCCTCCTTAATACCCACCACCAGGCCCACCCACTCCCCTCCCCTCCAAAATCCTCAGTTTGTTTCTCAGAGTCCACAGTGTCTCCTGGTTTGTCTCCCCCTCCGATTTCCTGATGCTACTGGTACCCTCACGCCACATCCCCTTAGCCCACCTGATTTAAGCCGCAGCTACCAAGAGTAGCCCTATGCATGTTCAGACTTCACCTCTGCTGGTAGAGTTGCTCCATAAGTTCATGCTACATTTCTGTTTTTCTATCCCATAACCTTCTCTGACAACATGGGAGCTTGTTCAATCCACGAGCAAGAACAGTTTAGAGATCGAGGGGGGTTATTGTCCCCAGGAGCAACCTTCAAACAATAGGACAGGAACCGGTGGATAAATCCTAAGCTTCTTTTCACTCAGGTGAAGGGTTTTCTGTTTGATTATCAGGAAATTCCAGGGGAATTCACCCCCCTATTGTGGCTTCCTTGGGTTTTCTACACATGAGCTTCCCCCTCTCTCCTTAGATGTCATCCAAACATATTGTCAGATATTTGACTGTGACCCTCGTATCCCACTTTACTCTTCTAAATCTTCTTCAGGCAAAACATTCCCAACCTTCATCCTGTCTTCATGATACTGAACCCCTGATCAATCTCACCATCTTCACATAGCTCAACAGTGCAGATCCAGACCCAGGTGATCTGGGGAATAGACGTGCATATACTTTCTTAGCAGCTACTTTGACTTGCTCTCCTGTACTAATGGTTCATTAAAACTGAGAAGTTGGGCTGCCTGGGTGGCTCAGTCATTAAGCGTCTGCCTTCGGCTCAGGTCATGATCCCAGGGTTTTGAGATTGAGCCCTGCACAGGGCTCTCTGCTCAGCGGGAAGCCTGCTTCTCCCTCTCCTACTCCCCCTGCTTGGGTTCCCTCTCTCACTGTGTCTCTCTCTGTCGAATAAATAAAATCTTTAAAAAAAAACAACAACTGAGAAGTCCTTTTCACATGAACACTCCCAATCATATCTCCAGTTTTTAAATCTTGCAAGTCTTTTTGACCCTAATAAAAATACACTTCTACTATTAAATTATTATTTTATTACATATCTTACTGTTAAATCCTGATCTAAAATGCTATCCCATTTTAGATAATATGTCTTGAACATTTCATCAGAAGCTATTTCACTCTACTAACAATCCTATAAGGCAGTATTGCTAATTTATTCATTTGCTGATGGGATAACTGAGACTCACGGAGGTTAAATAAGTTCCTCATGGTTACTCAGAGAGTAGGAGTCATGCTCAGGATGTGGACCCCAAGCCTGCACTAGAGTCCACACCCTTTATCCCTTCTACATAATCTCCCCGCACCAATCTCTTACGCATCCCTTACTAGACACCGTTCTATTTGATTAAACCTCCCCTGTCACAATAGAGAGATGCCTTTGACTCTTTAGTTTGTTGTCCCATATATTGTGTATCTTCCCCAGCCTGGATCCTAGAATGAGTACAGCATGGGACAGACCCTCCAGCTGGCCAATGATAAATCTGTAGTGTGAGTGAGAAATAAATCTTTACTGTTTTAAACCATGGAGATATTATCTCTTAGAGCAGCATAAACTGCCCCATCTTTACCAAGAGATTATTTTTGGACTTGACCTCTTGACCTCTTTAGTCTTGGTTTTATCATTCAATTTAAAAATAAAAGGGGAAAATGACATTTGGCAAGCATCTCTTAAGTATAAGGTGGCTTAATATAACTACTCTCATTTAATCTTCTCAACAACCATATATGGTACCATCCCTTGTAAAAATAATCCTAAACTCAGATATCTCCCAAATCTACTGCTATCATAGTAATCCAAGCCATAATCCAAGCCATTATTATTTCTTAGACCATTACACTAGCCTCCTGCCTATTAAAACTTCACCTTTCTTAATTCTGCTCAAAACTTTCCAAAGATTTCTCTCTGCAGTCTGAATCAGACCGAAACTCTATATTGTCTTAGAAAAATTTACATGGTTTTGTCCCCACCAGTCACTTCAAGCTAATCACTCATATCCTCCTGTCCACTCATTAAGTCCCAGCTACATTTGTCTTCTTGACGTTTCTGAAATGCATCAGGCTTGTGACTACCTCAGGACTTTTGCACTGGCTATTACTTTTGCTGGGAATGCACTTCCCTTAGCTCCATTATGACTGACTTTTCATCATTCAGACCTCAGCCCAAATAACATCTCCTGATGTAAGATTTCTTTGACCACCCTTGATAAAAGAACACCTCCAGCTTACATTTGTATCGTCCCGTACCTTTTGCCCTCACAACACAAATTATTATCTTTAATCATATTATTAATTTACTAGTTTGCTTGTATATTTTCAGAATTCCCTATTGTAAGAAAAACAAAAAAACAAAAAACAAAAAAAGTGACAGAGATTTTTGTCTGGCTTGTTCACTGATGCTTCTACAAAGCCTAGAACATTGCCCGGTACATGGTAAATCCTCAAGAACCATTTGTTGAATGAAATAGAGTGAATGAATCTACAATTTACAGATAAGGAAATGAGGCTGGCAGAGTGAATGATTCTACAATTTACAGATAAGGAAATGAGGCTGGCAGAGTTTGAGTGACATTCCCAATGTCTTACAGGATTTCTAAGGATGGGACTGATTCTAAACCCCAGTGCCTTTTAGGATTGCAAGGCACTGCCAAAAGACACTGAAGTGACAGACAGCAGGCAGGGCTAGATGATGTGCATGTGTTCTTTCAGGCTTTGGATTCTATTGTGGCTATAGTCGAACCAAAAAAGTCACATTGATCATGCTTTCCCCAGTGAGTCCTGAATTTCCAACGGAACAAGAGAACTTGAGAAATCTATTGATCTCCCTTTTTTGTCATGCTGTGCAGGTGACGAGGATCAATGGAAACTTGTACTCTCCTGCCCAAGACCCTGCAACTTTAATTTGCATTTCCACCCAGATTCCCAGGACTCTGCAAAATGCACTGCTCAAAATGCCTACAGCTTATTCAAGGTAGAGTATCACTCTTTGTGTCAGCTGTTTTCCCTGCTCCTTCCAATTCAGAGAAATGTCTCCCTCTCCTCTCCAGCTCCCTGCGTCCAAGCCAACTCTCAGACCCAGCCTTCCCCTCGCTGAGCATCCGACACACTCATTGGGCCACAGCTTGTGGAGGGGCGGGGTCTCTAGCTCTTCAAAAGGGATCCGGGTCTGAACAGCCCAACCTTACTGAAGTGCTCACGCTCTCCCACCCTCTTTCCCCAGAGTCTGTGCTTTCCTGCCTGCTTTCTCTTTCTTTTCTGGCTCAGCCTGGGACACACGCTGTTATCAGAGGAGTCTCGGGGCTTGCATTTTAATGTCAGTGATGGAAAAACACAAGAATGATTCCTGGATCCACCAGCAGGAACTGGAAGACCCATCCGAGAAGTACCTGAACAGCAGTGAGGACTATCTGGCCTTTCTCTACGGGCCTCCCCGCAGCCACTTCTTCTTCCCAGTGACTGCAGTGTATGCCCTGATTTTTATAGTGGGGGTCGTTGGCAATTTCCTGGTGTGCCTGGTGATTCTTCGGCACCAGACTATGAAGACACCCACCAACTACTACCTCTTCAGCTTGGCTGTCTCTGACCTCTTGGTCCTACTCCTTGGGATGCCCCTGGAAGTCTACGAGATGTGGCGCAACTACCCCTTCCTGTTTGGGATCGTGGGCTGCTACTTTAAGACAGCCCTCTTTGAGACCGTGTGCTTTGCCTCCATCCTCAGCGTCACCACCGTGAGTGTGGAGCGCTACGTGGCCATCCTCCACCCGTTCCGCGCCAAGATGAAGTCCACCCGGCGGCGGGCTCTCAGGATCCTCGGCATCGTCTGGGGCTTCTCTGTTCTCTTCTCTCTGCCCAACACCAGCGTTCATGGCCTCAAGGTCCACTACTTCCCCAATGGGTCCTTGGTCCCAGGCTCTGCCACCTGTACGGTCATCAAGCCCATATGGATCTACAATTTCATCATCCAGGTCACTTCCTTCCTCTTCTACATCCTCCCCATGATTGTCATCAGTGTCCTCTACTACCTCATGGGGCTCAAAGTGAGTATCCAAGCTCGCTGGCTTAGGGCAGCACCCCTTCTCTCACTGATTCAAAGTTCAGAGGAAAAATTGAGAACTGGAAAAACTCAGAATTGGAAGGAAGTATAGAGAAAAATAGAATGAGCTTAGAGGGGAAGCAGAAGTTAAAGGACTAGCCTCAAAATTGGGCAAATCCTACCACAACTATAAACCATTTCCTTTAAGTCACCTTCCATTATTCTTCCTTTATGCCTGTGGCTTTCAAACCTAGGAGTTTCTACCAATAACCTAGAAATCTTACTCTGGGAATCAATGTGCAGACCCCTCCCCCTGGGAAATTCTGATTCAGTAGGTCTGAGGTGCAGCCTCGTTTTAAACAGTGCAAGGTGGCCACCTCTGGAGGAACCATTTCACAGCTTGTTATCTCCAGCCCCCATCTACTGCCTGTATTGAAATTTTCCTCTGGAACAACTTGGTCAGAGTATAACATAAGCCATTTCTGCCTGTCTTCTACTCCAAGACAGATTTACAGTTTTAAAGTCAGACTGTCCCTTACAGTTGCTTTGACACTGTGGTTGAACTATCAGGCTAAAATGCAAAAATATGGCTTGAGGGGGACCAACCTGGATTTCTCTTGACCAGGTGGAAATTGAGCAACAGGACGTGAACAGAGCACATTAGAATAGAAGAAAATGGGAATAAATGACAGCTGAGATGAATAAAAAACTATCACTTAGTTTGCAATATACCTAATAATTAGAGGTTCCTGTACTCATGACGGTAAACTGATTTTCCCCCTTTTTTAGGATCTAAATTAGCTGAGAGAAACTACTTTTGGTAAGGTAGTAGTGCATCTATATAATTCCTCTCCTGGTATGTCTGCATCCAAATTCATAGAGATGAAATCTAACTGTGACAGCTTTATGCCCATTTAAGGAGGCAGCTTGTGTAGGAAACAGTCTTGGGACCATTTAGAGTCCCAGGTTGAAAACTCACATAAAATACACCTTTAGGCAAGCCACACAATTCTCTCCTGGAGTTACTTTTCACATTTATAAAATGAAAAGGTCACATTAGATCATACCTAAGGCTCCTGATAGCTCTAATGGTCTGTGATAACTTAAAAAAAGGAATAAAATATCTGTGAGCAGGAGCAATGTGAATTATAAATGAAGGGAAAACAAAGCAAATATCACATTCACATCATCTGCTTCAAGATGGCTCTGATACCATGTATTCTATGAAAATTAATGTACTCCCACCTCAGAAAAAGGTGAATGTCAGAAATGAGTGCCCCACAATGGTCCTTTTCCTTATCTGCTGTGCCTAAGGTGAGCAGCAGAATCCAAGTAGGAAGAACAAGTTCCAAGAACCACAGATGTCTGGACAAAGGAGTAAATTTAATCAGGCAGAGAGTTTTGCCAATCTCCTCTTGGAGAGCTGGCCCCTCTACATTGAGAGACACACGTCACCCCAGACTAGCTTGCAGTATCTTAGAATGCCCTGTGTAGATCACTGGAGGAAAAGGACTTCTGCATGATTCCAAATATCAAGAGCCCTATGAGAAATCTCTACCCCCAACTGACCGATACCATTTTGTTCAACACCAAACAATCATTTACCTTGGGTTAATTTGGAAGAAGCATTTAACTTGGAGTAGGAAACACGCATCCCCTACCCCCAACCAATTACTTTGTGTTTCACTTTGCTTTATTGTCATGAACCTATAGCCACCTTTTATTAGGAGCTAAGGGACAGCTCAGAAAACAGCTTAGAAACTACCTAGTTTGCTTTATGTGTATAGTGCAACATATAAAATTCCTGTTCTCAGGAAGGATAAACTGTTACCCAGAGGACACCAGGGAAGGAATTATCTGCTTAGTAAGTCACTGCTAGAGGAATTTAAAGATCTGTAGACTAAGAGTCAGGAGAAGTAGGTACTAGTCTATGGCATTGGCCTCGGAGTCTTTGCACATGTTGTACCTTTTGCTATATCATTGCCTGAATTGTTCCTACTGTTGACCATCACAATCCCTTTTGCTTTTCTAACTCTAACTTATCCTTTCAATCATACTTCATCCACACTTTCTTAGTGTAGCTCTGCCTGACTCTCTAGCTGCACTGGTCCCTGTGTATGTGCTATGATTCCTGGTGATTTTCCTTCACTGCATTTCTTACAACTTATAATTCTATATTTGTGGGTTCCTTAATTTATAATTTTTCTCCAACAAGTCTGTAAGCTGAATGAATGAATAAATTAATGAATGAATGAGTGAATGAAGTTAAATTATTTCATTCATTGCTCGACTTCAGCTTTTCAACCTTCGAAAGCAAGAGAATTAGAAACATTATTTTAAAGAGCTTTTTGATCTAAGAGATTTAACAGAGACTAAGCAAATCTGATGATTATTAAGTTATTGGCTCCCTTGGCAAATCTAAAGTTATGATTGACTTTGACTTTGGCACTCACTGCCTTCAGAAGGCAAAAAAAAAAAAAAAAAAGAAAAGGAAAAGAAAAAAGAAAACAACAACAGCAACAAAAAACTAAGCCTGATGAAACCCCAGGACCAAAGAAGAAGGAGGGGGCCCATGTATGTGCTCAAAGCTGAGCATTCAGGACATGAGTAGCCACTGAGATGCTCTCCAAGGTTAGAATGTGTTAGAGATAGAAAACAGACAACCCCAGAACTTCCTTCTCTCTGAGAGGAAGTGCTTTTGGAGCCTTCATCTAGTAGTTGTAATTCTGCATGCAGCATTAACACTTGAATTGAAGAAGATGGATTATGAATTGCAGCAGAATCCAGCCATGCCAAACAGAGTTGCACTCATTTTTTTTTTCAAATAAACAGATTTCATTCAGATTGTAGAAATATTTATACAACAGCTAGGATTATATTTTGGTATTCTGAAGCTTAGTCTCCACACACCACATAAATGAACATATGCTGGAATGATTATAATCATATGAACAACTGATCAGCATAATATATCAACCTGAGTCAGCCCCATTGACCTCGCCCCTCACCTTTTATCTTACAGAGCTAGGGAGCATGGGATAGGAAGGCCTCTGAGCTTCCTATACAGTAACCACAATTTTTCACTTGTTTTGTATCTTCACTTTTTTTTTTTAAAGATTTTATTTACTTATTTGACAGAGAGAGAGATCACAAGTAGGCAAAGAGGCAGGCAGAGAGAGAGGCAGAAGCAGGCTCCCCACTAAGCAGAGAGCCCGATTTGGGGCTCGATCCCAGGACCCTGAGATCATGACCTGAGTCGAAGGCAGAGGCTTTAACCCACTGAGCCACCCAGGCACCCCGTATCTTCACTTTTAAAATGGAAGTTTAGAAGTGGATAGAATACTTAGTGGTTGAATATCTATTTTGCTAAACATCTGAAGAGAAATAAAAGTGTCCAAACATAAAGCAGTATTAAATGTTGGCTAGACAAATTGTTTGGATTCTATTCTACTATATAGCCTCCTTCAGATTCTGTTGAAATAATGTATATGATGCATAAATACTCTGTTTTTCACTCTTTCCCTATGGCTAGTTGTATCACTAAAACCTACAGAAGCTGAAAAGTAAGCAATGATTAACACATTTATAATTTTCTTTTCATGGCAAACTACACTGTACAGAAAGCCTGTTCATGAAAGAACTGTATGAACTGTTCACTTTATGTTTGATTTAAGGAAATTGTTTCTTGAAGTAGAGAAATTACCAAAGAAAACTGTTAAACCCACCCACAGAAGGGACTAAGAGATCCCAGTAGTTTTTCATTGTTCTTAATTAAGGACTGAAATCAAATACTGAGATAAGTATCTTGTAACAATGACAAATTTTTAAAAATGGTATGAAACAATTGGAACCTTCAGTAGATTTAATTGACGATGAGTTAGTAAGATTTGCACTTTGATTTATTACTCTTACCTTAACAACAAGGCAGGGTTTTTTGTTTTTGGTTTTGTTTTCTTTGTTTGTCTCTGCTTCTGGCTGCTTCTTTGTCTTAAATAAGTGCTGCTTATGGGTGAGCAGTGCCATGAGGAGAATTTCTGGAAGGGACTCAGTAATCCATGAGTGGACCCACAGATATAAATAAATAACCCTGTTTCATCAAAATTCAGTTTTTATGATGTCTTTCAAGTAAGAGAACAAAAATCAGAATGACAATAGCGATATATAACTTATTGAGTATCACGTGCCGGACACTGAAATGCATGCTCTACCCGTATTATTTTGTTTCACCATTAAATTTATAACCTCTTATCTTCACTTTCCTCCCATCTATTCCTAATAACTGCACAATATTTTCCCTTCTTTCTTTCTAAGTTCTAAGTGACCTCTGAAGGGTCAAATCTCACAGGAAATTTAATCCCTCACTTTGTGAAGACACAGGTGTATGTTGAGAGCATCAATATATTCAGAGACAGATGGTCAGCTTTGTTAATCATCCAAGTGGATGCTTCAGGACTCATGTGGTCCTACGAGCTACCTGATTTTTAGGAGCTTACGTGTTTGTTAGAGACAGGATATTCCTTTGTTGAGCTTTGGAGGCAACTTTTAATGACCCTCCTGTCCAAGTCTTACTTGATTTTTTTAAAAGATTTTATTTATTTGAGAGGCAGAGATCACAAGTAGGCAGAGAGAGAGAGAGAGAGAAGAAAGCACGCTCTCCGAGGAGCGGAAAGCCCGATGTGGGGCTCGATCCCAGAACCCTGGGATCATGACCTGAGCCAAAGGCAGAGGCTTTAACCCACTGAACCACCCAGGCGCACAAGTCTTATTTGATTTTAAATACCTTCTTTAAAGTATTCTGTAAAAATGCCATCCAGCCCAGGAAGCTCACTGATTAGAGAAGTTTGTTCTACTGTTGCACATAACCACACCAATCTCTCTTTTTTTTTAATCTTAAATTGGAATATATCTTCCAATAAACTGATCTTAATCTACCCAAGGTTATATAGAGTAAGTTGAACTTTCCTTCCACCTAATGCCCTTGATCAGTGTTTCAGAACTTTCTACAGTGTTAAGGAAGGAACCCCAAATCAATCTGGCAACATATGATAGGATACACCTGAAAAGTTAAGAGGTAGAGCTGGCTTTTGATGAAGATTAATTCCATAAAACACACACTGTTCTCAAAGACCTAGCTTTATTTCTGTTTCTTTGCTCTTCTTTCTGTATTGTTGATTTCAACCTCAAGATCATCACAGTAGGCCATTGGTGGCTCCAAGCACTTCCCTCATGGTGGGGGGAAAAAAATAGCTCTTGTATTCCAGAACTCACATGCAGAAAACAAGAAGGCTCCTAATGAAAGAGAATTAAAAGTTCTATTCCTAGAAGTACAAGCAAGTATCTGAAATCTCTTTGATTCCAATTATGCAGTCACTGTGATTGAAGATTAGTAGCTACATTATTCAAGGACTGAACCTGGAGCTGGAGATGGGATCATTTCCATCTAAATTAATGACTAACAATGCAGAAGGACTAAATTCTCTAAAGGAAAATCAGGGTATCACTAGTAATAAATGTT
Organism: Mellivora capensis; assembly: GCA_004024625.1. Lineage (NCBI taxonomy): Eukaryota > Metazoa > Chordata > Mammalia > Carnivora > Mustelidae > Mellivora > Mellivora capensis. Next base: position 17,174 of record PISX010003738.1, read on the forward strand.
AGAGAATCAGTCACAACAATATACTATACTATCTTCTAGATACTGGATAGTAGTTTATCATGAGTCCTTAAAGATTCCTTCCTCTGGTTGTATATCCCCCCAAACTAAAAATATGTGAATTAAAGTGAAGAAAATTCTATAGCTAAGTGAATGATGCAGATCTTCAGTGCTATGGGAGTTCAGAGGAAGGAGAGGAAAATGGGCTCCAGTGGCCACCAGAGTCATCTAGAATAGATGGGACTTTTACAGGGAAGGGAAAATTGCATGCACAGATAGTGTTAATATTTGAAATTTTAGAAACTTTTCCAAGGTTCACCACATCTTGCAACAGGATGAGTATTCTTTAACATCTAAACTCAGAAACATATGCACTCTTATCAGTAATATCAGTAACACCGATATTCCCAAATTGCGCTCCTCAAGATGTACTAGGTAATCCACTGAAAAGGACTGGGTCAGAGGGAATATTGTTGAGGCAAAGAAGCACTGTCTCCCTTGAAGCTGAGAGGGTGAGGAGATATGGGGTGTGGAAGGTAGGGATGGGGAAAGGGTGATACACAAACCCCCATGAAGATGTTCATAGTGTCCATCAAGCACATTAAAGGATCTGAGAGGACCCACAATAAAAACTATAAACTTTATGAAACAGAAATAATATCCATTTTTGTTTTCTTTTTTTTTTTCATTTTTGTTTTCTACTGTCTACCTACTCTATAGCAGAGGGATTCCATTCTAATAATCACTGAATGAATGAATGAATGAATGAATGAATGAATGAAAAAGGCTACCTAACATTTTTCAACTTTAGATTTCATACTTTTTATGGAATACCTATTAATATGCTACATAACTAGGGTTTTATAGAATAGCATGTGATACATGGTGACTTTGTAATGTAGCCACAACCATCAGTCCAGCTGAGTTAGAGGACTTGAATCCAACTTCGCCTCCAACTTATTAAACATTTGACAAATTCTTACAGTTCTTTAAATCCCAGGTTTTTGTCTGCAAAATGAATGTTAAGAGTTAACACTTCCAGGATCTGGTCAGAAGGAAACATTGTTTCCTTCCCTCAGTATCTTTTTCCACTTCCCTTGCAGCTAAAGAAAGACCACCTCCTTGGGGCAGATGAAGTGGCTGCAAATATTCAAAGACCTGCCAGAAAATCAGTCACCAAAATGCTGTGTAAGTCTTTCATTTTTTTCGGGGCTTGGTTGGTTGGTTTGTGAAAGCAAAGGACATGGATTTTGTACTGAGAAAGTGCTGATGGGACCAGAATCAAAATACCCCTGAACCACAACATTGAAACCTTGATTTTCTCAAGCTCTTAGGACCTGTCTTTTTTCTATATTAGTTTTTAACCCTCAAACAATACACAAAATTGCATCACTGGAATACACTCTGTGGGGTATTCAGTAAATCTCACTCTGTAAATCTCGTTCTTTGCAATTGTGAGCATTTATTTTCCTCTCTAAAATGAGGAGGTGCGGGGGGCGCCTAGGTGGCTCAGTCAGTTTAGGGTCAGACACTTGGTTTTGGCTCTGGTCCTAAGATTGAGCCCTAGTCGGCTCTGTGCTCAGAGAGGATTCTCTCTCTCTCTCTCTTTCTCTCTCTCTCTGCCCCTCTGCTCCTCCCCTGCCTCTCTCTCTAAAATAAATAAGTAAATCTTAAAAAAAAAATAAGTAGGTGATTTTTAACCTGTTTTGAGTTATGAGGTTTTTTTTTTTAAACTATGATGAAAGCTGTGAACTCTACACTTAGAAAATGTGCAAATACACATGCACAAAACATTTTGCATCCATTTCTGGAGATCCTGTGCCTCCTGACACCCATCCTTGGACTCCCTGGGATCCCTTAATTCCACATTTAAGAACATCTGGCCAAGAGTAACTCTAAGCCATCAGTCTTCCTATAACATTATATCATTTTATACAAAACAGTACGCTCTTTCACATAGAGAAGATGTTTTAAAATCCAGGAACTGATCAACAGTCTCCCAAAAGAATGTTATAAATATATGATCCTACACTAGGGTATGAGAGATATTGATGAAAAAGGAGATTTATAATAAATTTCCCAAGTTAAAACCTAAGGTTTGGAAGAAACAAATCCTTCAGGCTAATATTCATATAAAGCACTCACTATAACTATGTGGGGTTTATGAACAAAAAAACTGTGAAGTCACTAAAGTTTGTCTAATAGTCATCTTCCTGGAAATTGTTTAGCCCCTGTTGGCATTTGACTTTCCCTATTGAGAAATCTCGTGTCTTCATTATCTCCCCCTCCCCTTTTTCCTTGATCAAAATCTGCTCCCACAGAAAAGACTTGAAGAGCACTCACATTCAAGTCACAGTGATAAAATATACAGTAAAGAATTTATTTGTCTTTGGGGGGTAGAGTGTTCAATTTTAACAGTAACTACATTTTTTATAAAAAGATTTATTTATTTATTTGAGAGAGAGAAAGAGAGCATGGTGGGGGGGAGGAGGGAGGAGAGAGAGAAATAATCCAGAACAGACTCCCTGCTGAGCAATGAGGGGCTCAACCTCCTGACCCCAAGATCAAGAGATCACAACCTGAGCTGAAATCAAGAGCTGGACACTTAACCTGCTGACCCCACCCAGGGCCAACACTAATTAAATTTTTAACTAAAGGGAATAATAGGCAGTATACTATTATTCCCTTAAGTAAAAATTTAATTAGTGTTTTTAGTTAAAGCAGATTAGGGACTTTTCCCTGGTGGGTAAATTCAGAAGATCTTTCAGATATTCTTGGAACTATACCACACAGACAGACCACTTACTCTGAATATGTTACTGCCAACAGGAAATATATGTACCATTTATTATGGAAACTTCAATTGTGCGCACAAATTCAGAGAATTGTAAAATAAACACCCATGTATGTACCCATCACCCAGCTTCAATCATTCATAGCTAATCTTGTTTCATCTATATTCCTATCTCTCCCTTAGCCCCTACAAAATTGTTCTGAGGCAAATTTCAAGCATCATGTCTTGGGAAATAAAAGTATTTTATAATTTCAAAAGAGAAAAAAAATACTTATTTATATTGGTGAAGACTGAATGCCCCAAAGAGAAACTATGGTAGCACTAATACCTGCCGTGGGAGCTGAAAATTAAAAAACTGGGAAATAGTATATTTCTGTGCATCTATAATTATTTCAAAAGAAAAAAGAAGAAATTAGAAGGAAATCTGTACTCTAAAAAGTTATAATATCATAGACATATCCCCATCCCAATGAAAAGATGCTTGTAAAGCAATATTATGCTCATGATTCTTCTTTCTTTCTGTCCCTCCCACCCCTTACAGAATGACTGAATTCACAGAAGTTTCTAATTATTTCCAGAGTAACAAGATAAATCCATACATTTTACTACATCCTACATTAATAGTTTGTTATTAATCTATGACTTTAAAAAACACCAGTTGCTTGAGTCCAATCACTATATTTCTATAACCAGTTTACATGGTTCCAACAATCTTCTTGTAACATATTTTCCACAATAAAATGTTTTCAGAACTTTGAATAAAGGCAATACTATTTTAAGTGTTCCAAAGTACATTTAAATTATACAAGAAATCTTGTACAACCATATGGAAAACTGATCCTAAATCCTATATAATTCATTCTCATGTGCAAATATTCTATGTAACGGCTCCTTAAGATCTAGATGGTCAATTATAATGATAGCTTAAGAAAGATGGGGGGTGGGGCGCCTAGGTGGCTCAGTGGGTTAAAGCCTCTGCCTTCATGGCTCAGGTCATGATCTCAGGGTCCTGGGATCGAGCCCCGCATCGGCTCTCTGCTTGGCAGAGACCCTGCCTCCCCTTCTCTCTCTGCCTGCCTCTCTGCCTACTTGTGATCTCTGTCAAATAAATAAAATCTTAAAAAAAAGATTTATGAAAAAAAAGAAAGAAAGATGGGGGGAGGAATGTTAGAAGGAATAGATGGTCTCAGAGTGGGCATTGCATACCTATCCTTGCTTTGACTGTCTTTTGCTCTCTCATTCATCATCCTTTTCCAGTTGTCTTGGTCTTAGTATTTGCTCTCTGTTGGGCCCCATTCCACATTGACCGGCTCTTCTTCAGCTTTGTGGAGGAGTGGACTGAATCCCTGGCTGCTGCGTTCAATCTCATCCACGTGGTGTCAGGTAACATTTTGGCTGGCTTGGTTACATCAGAAATGTTCTGGTAATTGCAATTGCTTCATCTTGCTTAGAGTGGTTGGTTCTACTGCATATACCGTGATTATGGGGACCCACCATACGACAAAGAACACATTTGATTTTTATTTCATTCACATATTGATGAGGTATGTTATAAATCCGAAAGAAATATACCAGATCAGTATTTTAGATGCTACTTTATTGAAGACCTCAACTCTCAAGCATGATGATTACAGAAGGAAAGTGGTCTAAGAGGTGATTCCTTTGTTTTGCTTCCAGTGACCACATAATTGAAATGATTCTTATTAGTTAAAGATCCATGTTTTATCCCTGAAATCTCATATTATCTTCAGCAAGAGTTAGATCCTCATGAAAGCCAACCAAATGTTATTCACGAGGCATCAAGGTCTGCATTTAGGCTACTTTAATGCTGCTTGTGAACGATACCATGGAATTTGGTGGAAAGAGTGGTAGAAAGGTCATTAAGTCAGAGGACCTGGATTTGCATCTCATTCCCATCAGAATGATCTGAAGAATGAGGCCTCCTTCATGTCAAAGTTACCTCAAATATAAAATGGCAATAATGCCTGCTCTGTACAATCCATGGGCTGATGATGTAAGAAGTAAATGACATAATAGCTTTTTAAGCTGCATGATACTACATTATCTTTCTATAATGATCACAAGTAGATGTTATCATCACCGTTTTACAGCTAAAAGTAAAAAAGAAAAAAAGAACTGCTTTGCCCAAAGTCACTTGGCTGGCAAGCAGTAAAAACAGCATTCCAACCTGAGTCACCCAACTTCAAGTTCAGGGTTCTATACTCCAAAGTGGAGAAGAGAATGGTCACCCACGTCCTTCTTTCTCAGCTAGTGTGACTGTTAGGCAGACCACCTTGCTCCTCTACCTTGATGAGTCACTGGCTGGTTCTGTGGGCTCTTTAGATTACTAAAGACATCACCAGAGAGAAGAGCAACTTGTGCGTGGGACACTCCATGTGTGCATAAAGCAAAGACCACAGTGTTCATAGGAGTATTGAATGCCATGTACATTATCTGTTTTCAATCACTGTCTCTTTTGTACTCAGCAGACCTTGTGAACCGAACTGTTTATACCTGGACATTAGTACTTTCCTCCATGTAAAATTTAATTGTGAATTCTGGGTGAAATCTCAAAAATATTTATAGCTCTTAGCTTATCTTTGTGGTTAAGCTGAGAAAAATGGAAGTGACAAAATAAATTGGAAAACACCACGAGATCACATGAGACTTGACTAGTTGACTCTCCATCTCCAGATGCATCAAGACAACCATTTTAAGATTTCCAAATTATAGCATTTATATTAACATTTTCCTGTTAAAATATCATCTCTCTCTTCCCCATATTGCCAACCAGATGAAGTCTAAACCTCTTAAATGCTACTAAAAAAATGCCTACAACTTCCCTTTAGATCAAGTTATGTATTTCAATTCATAAACCACACATTTGTCAATCTAATTAGAGAATTCTTCACATTTTTTATTATTCCTGCATAATATAACCATTTCTGCCTCTGCACATTTGCACAGGCTATGCCTTCTACCGCAGAACTCTCTCCGCTTTTCCCCAATTATCTACTGCCTGCTTCAGGGGCTGGTTAGTATTCAAACAGTAGCCACTATTAAATCCTTCATGACCATCATAGTCCTTGTGTTTATGCTATCATGTGAATTTCCATAGCTTGACTGTTTGTATCATCTATTTTGCTCTTAACAGATACAGTTTGGTATTGCCCTTTTGTCAGCAGCTAACGTTAGGCATCGATTTTGCCTCTGTAATACTGTTCTAAGTCCTGGGAGAACAAAGTTTAAATCCACTACCTGCTAATGTGCCTCAAAGTTTCTGGAACAAAATAAGAATTTATTGAGTGAGTTAACAGTCCACAACAATGCTTTTCTTCTATATTCCTCCCTGCCCAGTTCTGTGCATAGGACATATGGCACTCTGTATGTCCTGAACTACACAAATGGGGACAACTATGACTATGTTGATGACAGTGCCTATTGCTTGTTTTATATTCTTAGCCATTCTCAGTCCCTCTGTGGATAGCATCTCAACTTTGCCTTCACAGTAATTCAGGGAGGTGGGTTAGGATGGTATTCCCATTCCCATTTCACAGAGAAAAGAACTGTAGTGCCGGTTCCATCTAAGGTCACAGAACAAGCAAGAGCCAAGATCAGAAACACAGTCCTCTACTTCTCAACCTTAGGCCCGTCTTGGGCTTTGGGTAAGTAAAATAGGATATAACAAAAAGAAAAGTGTGTATACCAAGGAGGAAAATGGCAGTATACAAAGCATGTGGTGGAGAAAACAAGTGGCAATATAGAATTATTTAATAGTAAAGTTGGAAGATGGGAAGAGCCATCAAGGGGAGAGGCTAGGTAGGAAAGGGGCATTGGGGCATATTTTTTTGAAGAGACAGTTAGCATTATAAGAAATATCAGCAGGGACTGTGCCTTAACTGATTTACCATTCCTCTCTTACTTGCAGTTTCAAATTATAGATTTAAGCAAAGCTCCAATGAGATAAAAAAAAAAATTTCTCTTTCCTCTGATACTTAAGCATCTCTCGTTAATGCTTTGAGAGCATGTTCTTTAATTAAACAAGTGGGGATCAAAGGAAATTGCCAAGCATCTCAGAGAGATCTCATGCCAGCCTAAATTTTTCCAAGACTCTTTAATCTTTCTGTGTTTGATTCCTAAATACACAGGTGGTAGATCCATTCAGAGCATTTTGTATTCTCAATTAGAGTCTTGTATATATTATTACTTCCCAAAGGTGGTTGCAGGGATTCGAGGCTTTTGTTAAATATTTATGCTTCACTCTATCATGCCTCTCACTCAGTTTCTCCTCAGTGTGTCTCTTTTTTTAATCTCCTATGTTCCAGGTGTCTTCTTCTACCTGAGCTCAGCCGTCAACCCCATTATCTATAACCTACTCTCTCGCCGTTTCCGGGCAGCATTCTGGAACGTGATCTCTCCTTGCAAACAGGGGCACTCCCAGCACCACGCACAGGGGCCACCTGCCCAGCGGAACATCTTCCTGACAGAATGTCCCCTTGTGGGCCTGACTGAAGATGCAGGTCCCCAGTTTCCTTGTCAGTTGTCAATCAGCAGCTCTCACCTCCCTACAACCCTCTGTCCTGGACAGGTACCATAAAAGGAATGCTCAAAGAGTTGACATTCCTCTATGCTGCCTTACTGTGGGGAAGGACATCTGTAATTTGTGGCTTCTGTTGTGATAATAGGGAGGTTAGATGAGTCTTAGAACTTACATACCCATTTCTAATTTGGGTGGGTTCTCTTTTTTTAACAAACTTCTACTAAAACTGGATCTAAAACCTAGAATCACCTGATTTTTAGTGACCTTTCCATTATCCCAACTGACTCATGTCCCTTCACTAGTTCATGGAAAGAAAAAACAAAATCATGACCAGTAAAGTATGATACCTATACTTTGAGTAATTTTACTTTGGGAAATAATTTATCCTGACTCATCCACACTTGGAGTTAAGCTGTTAACTCTCACAACCAATGGCCCCTGTGGGACATAAAAGGGAGACGTGTAGATGCTATGCTATTTTACATATTTGAGGGATCCATGTCAATGTTCTTCGACAGCAAAGTATTTATCCTACTGCCTCACATTTTGTCATTATAATGTAATTCATCAGTATTTTGAAGCCTGTTACTTGAAGAGTCCTGGTAATATGGGGATGCCTCTTAGAACTATTATTCCCACCTTCCTGATCTTCAAGTCATTCTCAGTCATTCCTCACCAGGAATGAGATCGGATCCAAGTTCTACTTAGAGAAGAAAGAGAAGAGGGAGTAAGCCGTGGTGGAGGGTCAAATGAGGCATAAAATGTTCCATGCACACACTTAGCTGTTTTCATAGTTTGCTTTAGACATGGATTTCTAAAGTCTTACTCCATAAACAGATGGAGGTATGGTCTACAATCTTGGGAAAAAACCCAGGTCAGATAGTAACTACTGGTCTCAAACCCATTATTTTACTTATAAAATCTTTCATTAACTGTATAACAGTCTTCACACATATGAGAAAAATCAACTTTCCAGACTCATCTTCTATTATATCAGCACATGTAATGTATATTCTATTTAAAATGGATTACTTGCTCTCCTAATGAAAATATGACCCAGTTGTCCCAGCTGCACATATTTGCTTAGAAAATGCCCTCTTCATCTCCAGGCTCCATCTATTGCTCTCCCACCCATCCTTCAACGTCCATCTCAATGTGGTGCCACCATAAAACCATGCTTGATTTATTCAAATAGATGTGGTATCTGACCTCTCTGTCAGTCTCTCTCTTAAGCTTTTCCTCACTGTGCTTTGTAGTTCAGGGATTTATATTCTTGTTTTGTCGGAATGTAAATTTGTCAAAGGCATGAATATCTTGTGTTCATTTTTGCTGTTGCTGGAATCCTGGCAATATATCTGTCACAATGGTAGATGTTCAATAAATATGTGGTAAGTGAGTTGACTTCACATTCCAATGTACTGAGCCAAAGAACAGCTCCAGGTGGAACCATGTCAAGAGCCAAAAGACTAAGATTCTGTTTCTGAGGGGGATATCTGACCTTCAGTTGGCCGTTTAGCTGGTTGTGATTATAATAGCGTGCCTGCAGTGCCTGTGGTACAAGAGGTTCTTCTCAATCCCAAAATCTTACTGATGCTGCTGAAACATTCAAGTTCCAGCTTTTAATCTCTGAATTTTTCCTAAATTGAATGAACCATCCTACTGATAAATGGGGGTATTGGTCCCTGACATCATTATTTCCTAACTAAACAATCATCCTCAAAGTGATACTTTCTCTCTCTATATATATATGTATATATATAATATATAATTAAATATTTTATTTTAAAATATATTATTATAATTAAATATATAAATATATATAATATATAATTAAATATTCTGATTCATTCAAGTTGGCTTATAATTAGCAAAGATATATATATACAAAAAAGAGATTTATATATATAAATTTCTTTTATATATATATACATATATATATATACATATAAATACATATATGGGTATACATATATACATATAAATATATATACATACAAATCTCTTATATGTATATATTTATATATACATATATCTTTGCTAATATATATATAAGAGATTTATATATAAATCTCTTATATATATGTTAAATCTTTTATATGTATATATTTATATATAAATATATCTTTGCTAATTATAAGCCAACTTGAACAAATCAGAATCCTCCAGTGGTAGTTTATGTTGATGAGCAGAATCCTCAGGTCATTTGAGAATTAGGTTGAAAAGCCTCAGCAAAACAAAACCTCAGAAATGGAGGAGAAATGAATTTCTTTCTCACCCTTTAAAGGCATTCTCAAATGAAGATCTACTAACATCATCAGCCTTAACATCAACTCCTAGTGACCAGAATTAAATATGTTGCTATTGTAGGTGGATGTGTAGATAAAGAAAAAACACTAAAATTGAAGCTAGTAATTTTGCTTCATTATAATTTTGCTTTGATTATAACTTTGATCTCATTTTTTTGTTTTCTCCTTATTTACCTTTTTCTCTTCAAAATATATAAAAATTATTGTTTACTCATTAATTATTTCTTTCAACAAATCACTTAGTACCCATTAGGCAAGGTGTATTAAGCCAGGTTATGAATTTTCTGGCCTTGAACGTTTACATCTAATAGAAGAAATGATTTGTGTGTGTGTGTGTGTGTGTGTGTGAAGTGTGCTACAAAATAAAAATACAAGTGCTATAAGACTATATAAAAAAGGTGTTTGGTCAAGTCATGGGCAATAGACTTAATTAAGCCTAGCATTTAAAAAGGGGGGAAAAAAGAGTGAGTGTTGAGATTGTGGCTATATCCATACCCATTCACACAGGTACACACACATACACATGTATAACTTACATTTCAAAATGAAAATTGAAATGTCCCAAGTCTTAGAGTTACCTGATATAATGATTCACACACCACTAGTAGGACAAAGGGAAGAAACAAAACTAAATTGCTCAGTGCTACTCAGTAGTTGACCTCATCATGTCCTTGTGAATTCCTTATGATCTCTGCATTTTTGAATAATGACAGAAGAGCCCAGGTAGTAAACATGACTAACAAAATACTGGTAATTGAACTCTTTTGCAATTAAACAGTGACTTTTGAGCTCTCTGATAATTCATAAATTTAGTGAACTAAAGAAATGAGGTTCAGAATGTTGCTTGCCAAATTAATTGTCTAGCCCATAAAAAGAACAGAGATTCTTAATCTGAGATCCATGAACAAGTGTCAGAAAATCCAAGACCAGAAAGTCCTGAAATTGTATTCATAATTCTTTTTTTAAGGATTTTTGAAATTTATTTATTTGACAGAAAGTAAGAGAGAGAGCAAGCTCAAGCAGGAGAAGTGGCAAAGGGAGAGGGAGAAACAACTCCCGATCTAGCAGAGAACCCCATATAGGGCTTGATCCCAGGACCCTGGGATCATGACCTGAGCCAACGGCAGATACTTAACCAACTGAGCCACCCAGGCTCCCCTGTATTCATAGTTCTCAGTGTGTACTTTTTTGTAGAGATGGTTTATAGTTTTGATTAGCTTCTCAAAGTAGTCTACGACTTAAATTATTATAATTACTATTGTAAAGTACCCTTAACAGTCTTACATAAAGACACTCTCTTAATGAATTATAGTTGAATGTAGGCATTGTAGCAGAATTTAAAAGTTTCATTATTCCAACAGAAGAATCTAGTGTTTGCAAGTGTTAGTGGTTCAGTGGTGTGCTGATGCTAGCTCAGACTGGCTTGCAAAAGTTTATTATTACATATTTAGGAATTTTGAGAGCCTGGTGTTATATGATCAGTAACATGAAATCAGCCACAGTAGGAATATTTACACCATAGAAATTGGCAAACATATTACCTTGGGGCTCTTTTTTCCCCTCAGAGAGTCATCTTATCAGCATACTACTAACCATCAATATACTGGCAATCTGCCATCTTGCTGTCATATACATGATTTGTTTGTAGAACAGATGCCCAATAACACCATTATAATTACAGATCACTTAAAGTTGTGGTTAACTCATTGAAAAAAAATTGTCAGTGGACCAGATTTTGACCAGAGGTATGAGATAAAATAAGCTAAAGCATGCTAATTATAACATGAAAGCCTCATCAGCATTTTATAATTAACCTAGAATGGAGGAATTATCCTTGGATGCTGTCCATTAATATCAGTGCAGAAAACAGTAACAGCTCACTCTACATGTTATCTTCCCTATACATCTGTTTTTAAATATCCCATAGGCCTTACTGTAAAAAGATGCAAGATTTCCCAATTCTCTCTACTTGGCTGGGGACCTCTTTTTTTTTTTTAGAGAGAGCATATGCAAGTGAGTGAGGCCACATCAGCTGGAAAGGGGGAAGGGCGGCTAGAGGGGCAGAGGGAGAGAGAGAATCTTAAGCAGGCTCCTCGCTGAGCGCACAGCCCCATGCAGGCAATCTCACAACCCTTAGACCATGATCTGAGCTGAAATCAGAGTTGGATACTTAACCAACTGAGCCACCCAGAGGCCCCCACCTCATTTTTTTAAATATGTAAAAGTGTACCATGTTAACATTATAAGGAAGCTTGAGGTCATACTAATTTATATAAGCCAAACAAATCTGAACAATATATTCCTTCCCTTATTTCATCCCCTAAAATCATTAAATCACATTTGAACTCTACATTAGACATATGTATATGGTATACTTTGGAAACACTGTCTAGGTAATGTCAGTATTTGGAAGCTTCAACTAATCTCTACATGGCCTAGAAGTTGTAGCATATACTTAAATGATACCATTGCCAGTGAAATATATACATTGTGAAAAATGTATACTGTGAATTTAGTAGGCTAGAATGTTTAGACTGAGCTGGTAAACAAAATACTATTTAAAAAGAAAAACAGGGATGCCTGGGTGGCTCAGTTGGTTAAGCAGCTGCCTTCGGCTCAGGTCATGATCCCAGCGTCCTGGGATCGAGTCCCACATCGGGCTCCTTGCTCAGCAGGGAGCCTGCTTCTCCCTCTGCCTCTGCCTGCCACTCTGTCTGCCTGTGCTTGCTCTCTCTCTCTCTCCCTCTCTCTCTGACAAATAAATAAATTAAAAAAAAGAAAGAAAAACAATTCATTATTTTCAAAGACAAAAAATAATGAACGTTAAGAGGCCTATGTTAATGCATAAGTAAGAATGATTTGTGAGTTTATAGGTATTTTGAAATTAGGTCTTAATCAGGCTTGGGTGAAACTTGTTTTTTCAATGTTACACCAACAGAAGGAATATCTTATCAAAATTCCATGCTTTCTTTCGTAAATATTAAAAATTAAAAATTTTAATATTGATCCTAACAGTATCACTCATTCGTTAACAATAGAAACTCCAGGTTTTAGCTCGTGTGCACAATTATCTCACTAAGTTCTCACAGCTTCACTAGAGGGAGTTAGCAGCTCCCCACTTTACAGCTGACAAAATAAGACTCATCCCGTTTTACACTTGGGGAGATGGACAAGCAAGCCCAAAGTCTGAGTGAGACTCCGAACAGTATTTACATCTTATTGGTATATCTGCAGGTTAGCTGGGGCAAGTCCACACTGCTCAGGCTGGGGAATTCACAGGAAACACTGGGGCCACCTGCAGTATGTGCTCCCTGTGCTAAGCAAGTCACATGGCCAATCCCACAGCTGGGAGACCCGGAAGTACACTCCACTCACCATGAGCCCACGGCCTGACCGAAGGTGAGATGTGTAATACTGCCGGAGGTAACAGAGTAACACAGCTAGTGAATGGTGTAGTGAGTTGTGAGTTGGAAGCTGGAACTATCTGACTCCAACATCTGAGCTCCTTCATTTTACTACATGGATTCTACATGGGTCTCTATCTCACTGACATCGCTTAACAAGCCTTCCAGTTTAATGCCATCCCCCAATATTACATCTTCACTTATTGCCCACTAAATCATTAATACAGATTGGAGAGCAAACACACTAAAAGTACAAGGACATTAGAGCCAGATGGCCAGGTTCAAATCCTGGCTATACCATAATTAACTGGGTGACCTTGGACAAGTTACCTAATCTCTCTGTTGTTCAGTTTTACCATCCATGTAATGGCCATCAGAGTGGTTACATGAGGATCAAATAAGTGAATGTACCATTTGTAACACTCTAGGGAGTGCAATACTAAGTGTTTGTGGGAAAATGATAAATATGGATGGAGGAATTTATTGCTTCATGAAGAACTATATTTTTTGATACCATTTCACTTTGTTTACAGTTTTTAGAGAATGTTACTCTCTCTGGCAGCATTCAAACGTAAGATGATTTTAATGAGTTCTGTACCAAGAAATGTGTCAGGAGTTTTCTTGTAGTCATTTCCACCAGATAAACAAGCTGCCCAAGATTCCATTGCCAACTGGTAGGGTTTCATAAATAATGAAGGCAGGAATATGTATTAAAGATTGTTTTTCTGTTCCATGAAAGATTAATCAATATTATGATAGGACAGTCAGCAAAGCTACAGGCTCCCAGGCTGCCAGGGATGCCCAAGCATATTAATTGTTTTAAAAGGCCTTTGGCATGTTTTCATCTGGGGAATTAAATGTCTGATTTTGGGCTCTCAGAATCAGGAGACAGAGGCTAAGGATCCAAGTAATGGGATCATTCTAGCATAAGACATCGAGCTCAGAGAGGAACAACAAGGAGACAAGCCTCAGGGGTACTGATGGTTACATTGTCTCTAGCACATGTAGAGATGAATGTTTAGCTATTTCCTGTGCCTGAAACTGAATATCAAATTCAGATCATATATGGCTATTTACTAAACACTTAAGAGAGCGGGCCATGTGCTTGATTTTCATCATTTTTACTTGATTTTCATCAAGTAAAGCTTGTAACAATCCCCATTTGACAAATGAGATCATTGAAGCTTGAGGAAATAACTGAAATGCCATTTATACAAATAAATAAGTGAGAGCACTAGAGGTCAAGGCATGAAGTCTGACCTGGAACCTGTTCTTAATTGCTCCATGTGCTATATTCTGTTCACCTTCCCAGCAAATACTGTGTGTGTGTGTGTGTGTGTGTGTGTACACCGAGTGGCAGACATTGATCTAGATCTAAAAACACAGACAATAACAAGTATGTCCCTATGCTTAGTCTATTGAATCCATGGATATTCAGATTTACCAGCTAAAAGGAAAGTCACATTCATTCTTTCATTATCTATTCTTAACTCTGGCCCTGACTGAGTAGAGATGCACAGCCTATTTTGAATGCCTATGTAAGTTAACAAAATTTATAGAAATTTAGAAAATGAAGAAGCTTCAAGATCACCTAGCCAATGTGCCTTTCAGCTACCAATAATTATTGAGACTTTTTCAGCTACTGTACTAAGAATTTTACATTTATCATCTGATTTAACCTTCCCAAGAACTTCCCCAAAGATGGGCACTGTTATAATCCTCAATCCATAGAAGACAAACACATTGAAACAGAAAAGTTAAGAAACTTGCCCAAGGTCACACAGCTAAGAAATGTTGAAGATGCGGTTTAACTTCGTTCTAAGTTTAGAGCTCCAGCTCTTAGCTATAAATCTATATCACCAGCTTAAAGCAAAAAAAAAAAAAAAGAAAGGCAGCTTGTCCAAGATAAAACCGTGAGTGGCAGGGTTGATAATTGGACTGATTTCTCCTGACTCCCATATTGCTTCCTACATGTTGCTTCCTACTCCGTATCTCACTACATCCGAATGAATACAGAAAACTGACAATCTGGATAATTCAGATAATGAAGCATAATCTAAAAACAGGGTAATTCAGGAAGCCTGGGTGGCTCAGTTGGTTAAGGATCTGCCTTCCTCTCAGGTCAGGATCCCAAGGTTCTGGGACTGAGTCCCGCATTAGGCTCCTTGCTTGGCAGGGAGCCTGCTTTTCCCTCTGCCTACTGCTTCCCCTGTTTGTGCTTGCTTTCTCTTTCTCTCTATCTCTAATAAATAAAGTATTAAAAGAATAAAAGCAGCATGATTCCTAAACGCATAATATTGGCCTTTGGGCCTCACTAAAGAGGACTTCATCAGTAATAGGTTTCTATCTACTTGATTAGCTATAAAATTAATTTACATTCCCTACATACAGACCAATTCTAGACAGAAGATATAGCTTTAAAACATATCAAGGGGCGCCTGGGTGGCTCAGTGGGTTAAGCCGTTGCCTTCAGCTCAGGTCATGATCTTGGGGTCCTGGGATCGAGTCCCGCATCGGGCTCTCTGCTCAGCAGGGAGCCTGCTTCCCTCTCTCTCTGCCTGCCTCTGTCTACTGTGATCTCTCTCTGTCAAATAAATAAATAAAATAAAATTAAAAAAATATCAAGGTTGGGGCATCTGAGTGGCTCAGCTGGTTAAGTGTCCGACTCTTGATTTTCATCTGAGATCATAATCTCAGGGTCATGAGATCGAGCCCCACATGATGCTCCACTCTCAGTGGAGAGTCTGCTTGAGATTCTCTCCCTCTGCCCCTCCTCAACTTGTGCTCTCTCTGTAAAATAAATAAATTCTTAAAAGAAAATACCTAGATAAGTGTTACATGGCTCATGCTGAGTAGAAAAAGAATTTTAAATCATACTTTGACTAAAATTGAAGAAATGTCTAAGAATCTAGTCTTAATCTGTCCCCTGTGATTTTTATTTACTGAAGCTGTCTTTGCACTGAGGTATAAAATAAAACAAAAATTGCACCAGACACTAGTTAAAAATGGTGAGGAAGACTTTACACAATACCCTTGTAATAAGGGATACACTATTGCAATAGGGGAGGGAGATTGAACTCAACTCTAATAGAACAGGACCCAGAGGGGATTTATGGCCAGTGGTCAGGGTGAGGGCATGGATGCAAAATTCCTGAGAGGAACTTGGTTAAGTATCAAGAGTCGGGGAGAGGACAGAACTTGATTACATAAAGGACAGAGGAAAATAACTTGATTGGATGTCAATGGGAAGAAGGATGTTCTATAAATTGGTTTGGCAGGATACTTTGTTAAAACTGGAGTTGAACAAGCCTAAGAGGGGGGCCAAGGAGAGCCCTTATCAAAGAAGGCTCAAAGGAGCCCGGCTAAAGTTTGGTCAAGGAGAGACCCCTCGTCAGCAGTGCTTAGGAGTCGAAAACGGCAGTAGGAGGAACCTGTGACAAAAAGAGAAAGTTCCCAAGCGTTACATAGTACTGGGTCCTGGAATATGATGCTTAGGAATGTTGTGACTTGTCTGAAATTCTTGCTTCCATCCTCTTTTCAAGTCTTTTTTCCCAGAAGTCTTCCCCTGACCATCTTTTCTCTTATTATAAATTTCCAGGACTTCTATAAGTCAGGATTCTCCAGGGAAATAGAATAAGACGGACAGACACACACACACACACACACACTCACCCACACACAGATTGAGAGAGAGAGATTTAACGTAAGGAATTGCTTGTGGAATTATGAAGACTGAGAAGACTAAGGCTCTGTGGTAAGCAAACTGGAGACCCAAGAGAGCTGGTAGTGAGTTCCAGTCTGAGTCTGAAGGCCTGAGAACAAGGAGAGGAAAGCCACGGCATAATATCCAGTCCAAGGGCTGAAGACCAGTGACCCAGCTCAGTCAAGTAGGCAAAATTCCCTCTTGCTCAGCCTTTTTGATCTATTCACATCTTCAGTTGATGGGATGAAGCCAACCCACATTAGAAAGGGCAATTTGCAGTCCTCACTGCGTTCATTCAAATGGATCCCAATGCTAATCTCATCCAGAAATACCCTCATAGACATACCCAGAATAATGTTTGGCCACACGTTTGGGTTACTGCATGGCTGGTCAATTTGACATGTAAATTAAGCCATCACAGAACTCATGAGCACTTCCACACAATTACCTCTGTGGTTCCTGGAATTATTCTGTAGCAGTTTCATTTTTTCTCTGTAGAATAAGTATGATTCATGCTTAGCATAATAGTGTCCTCCCCCTGTCCCCCACCAACCCTTTTACATAGTCACTGGAAACACCTTATCTCTAGGTCTTAAATTTCTACCTCAAAAGATCACTTTCCTTTTAAATTACAAATGCTTATAAGTTATTAACACCTGTATATTTGTTAATTTATTTTTTTTTCTTGAGGGAAAAAAATCAAAGATATTACAGAAAAGGAAATAATTTTTGTATGTTAAACTACAGCTCTGCTTCGATCTGTGGCCCTCAAAGTCAGAGACATCTTTTATTGTCACAAACAGGGGGCTGTTCCTGCCATCTAGTGAGTAGAGGCCAGGGGTGATGTTGAACATTCTAGAATGTCCAAGACAGCTTCCCCCCCAACAACAAAGAATTCTCAGACCCAAGATATCAAGGGTGCTGAAGTTGAGAAACTCTTGTCTAAAGAATAGAGACTTGGACCCCCTTAGAACAGAATTTGATCACTTGCTGGGAAACAATGTCCAAACGAGAAGGGATCTTAAAGGGTATACTAACACTGCCTCTTTCTGTTGACAAGGAAACCACGATTCAGGATTTAAATGCCTCAGGTGCTACAGCTGGTCTGTGCACAGGAAGGACTAGAACCCTAACTAGTGACCCCAGGGCAACACAGATGAAGGTCATGCCACTCATAAAATAGAAGCCTGATTAACTACTGAATGCTGTTGAGTCATTTTTCAAAAGAGAAATAATTTAAAATGTAACCTCTACCTCTGTGTTAGGCAGCCTATAAAATGGTCCTCATGTCCTACGTATACCACTCCCTTTGAGTGTGGGCTGAACTATACTGACTTGCTTCTAACAAAGAGAATATGACAGAAATGACTGGATGTCACTTCCAAGAGGAGGTTACAAAAAGACTTGTCTTCTCTGTTGGGTGTGCTCTTCTTCCTCTCTCTTCGGATAGCTTTCTCTGGAGAAGCCAGCTGCCAGTGAGTTTGGAAGCAGATCCTATCCCAGTCAAGCCTTGAAGGGACCGTAGGCCTGTGGACAGCCTGAGTGCAGCCTCATAAGAAATTCTGAGCCAGGGGTGTCCAGCTGAGCCGTACCCCCGATTCTTGACCCACAGAAACTGGGAGGTAATAAAGATGCATTATTTTGATACACTAAGTTTTGCAATAAATTGTTACATTACTCTTATTACAGTAACAATGTAAAAATCTTGAAATTGTTTAAGAGGAGGAGAATAATTCAAGTGTTAGGGTATCTTTATAACCCAGGAATTTTCAAACCATCTTGGGACTACCTTATTGAAATGTATTTAATTGAATTGAACGTAATGGAACAACCATTATAGAATTAACTCAAATGTCATTCAGCTTCTGGGCATATTTGTTGCTGATAAAAACAATTTTAATCTGTATGTTTTTAACTCTCTCAGTATTACAGGAAAAAAAGGAAATAAAATCTGTGTTTGCTCATAATTTCTATTGTGTATGTTTATATAGTAGAAGACACTGTCACTTACAAAATAAAAGACATAAAACAACATCTAGTTGGTACTGTTTTCACTACACCTTATGTATTTGCAGAGGAAATACTGAAGACTCCCTGGAGATACTGAAAAAAATACTTTACTACCCCCAAGTGGACACATATGTTATTTTTACAGAAATAAAATAGAAAATGGCCATGTTTTCCAACAACAACCAAAAAACCCTGCATGCGATGATTATACATGAGACTCAGGATCTCAGAATTTATGAGGGCTTTAAAATTTAGAACTTTGAAGTTTAAAAGCTTAGAACTGCTGAGATATTTGAATTCCTTCCACAACCTATCTTACACTTGTGCACTTTAGTTATGTAAGTTTGTTGCCTGCCAAGGCAGCTCATTCTCTTTGCAGACAGCTCCATTTTCATTGTTCTGGGAAATCTTCATTTCTTTTATAAACAGTCTGCAAACCAAGCGAGCTCTCTCATGCTGTCTACACTAATCGTAATGTTCTTAATAATTTCCAGAAAAGGAGATGCTATAACTTTCCAGAAAGCATATTCAAAGAACCCAGAGAACTTAATTTTAGGCTTTCTGAGCTCTTACCCTCAAAACTCCTCCTAATATTTTGTCTTTTTTTTAATGAAAATGACTCAACTGTTTCTAACATACAGAGAACCACTATAGCCTTTAAGACTTTCCAATTTTCCTAGGTCCAATTTGTTAGTCATCTCTGAGAGTTCAGCTTGCCCAACTTTCAAACTACAAGTCTAGACCTACTGTCTACCTATGTCAGAGGTTTCCCAATAAAATACTTGATTTTGGAGTAAAATTCAAGCTTAGTCCCCCAGATTTGAGTTTTACTCCAATCCTCTCTGCTGAGTTGGAGAGAGCTAGATATCAGCTTAGGGACTTTGCTTTTGAACCCACTAAAAAAAGTAAAAAAGAAATATAATTGCTGTGCTTTAAAAAAAAAAAAAAAAAAAAAAAAAAAAAAAAAAAAAAAAAAAAAAAAAAAAAAAAAAAAAAAAAAAAAAAAAAAAAAAAAAAAAAAAAAAAAAAAAAAAAAAAAAAAAAAAAAAAAAAAAAAAAAAAAAAAAAAAAAAAAAAAAAAAAAAAAAAAAGAAAAGAAACGAAAAAAGAATGGAAGCCAAAACAGGAACAAAGAAGAAGGACAAGAAATAGAAAACAATAGGAATATGGTAGATATTAACCCAACTGTACAGGGACATTCAAATCAAAAGCACATTGAGATACTACCTTACACCAGTTAGAATGGTCAAAGTTAACAAGTCAGTAAACAACATGTGTTGGAGAGGATGTGGAGAAAGGGGAACCCTCTTATACTGTTGGTGGGAATGCAAGTTGGTGCAGCCACTTTGGAGAACAGTGTGGAAATTCCTTAAGAAATTAAAAATAGAGCTACCCTATGACCCTGCAATTGCATTATTGGGTATTTACCCCAAAGATACAGATGTAGTGAAAAGAAGGGCCATCTGTACCCCAATGTTCATAGCAGCAATGGCCACAGTCGCCAAACTGTGGAAAGAACCAAGATGCCCTACAATGGACAAATGGATAAGGAAGATGTGGTCCATATATACAATGGAGTATTATGCTTCCATCAGAAAGGATGAATACCCTACTTTTGTTATCAACATGGATGGAACTGAAGGAAATTATGCTGAGTGAAATAAGTGAAGCAGAGAGAGTCAATTATCATACGGTTTCACTAACTTTTGGAGCATAAGGAATAACACGGAGGACATGGGGAGATGGAGAGGAGAAGTGAGTTGGGGGAAATTGGAGGGGGAGATGAACCATGAGAGACTGTGGACTCTGAGAAACAAACTGAGGGTTTTGGAGGGGAGGGGTGCGGGGGACTGGGTGAGCCTGGTGGTGGGTATTATGGAGGGCACATGTTGCATGGAGGGTGTGGTGCAGGAACAATGAATTCTGGAACACTGAAAAGAAATTAAAAAAATAACAATAACATTAAATGTCAATCATCTAAATGCAATTAAAAGACAGAGATTGTCAGAGTGGATGAAAAAACTTGACCCTACTGTATGTTTTCTATAAGAAACCCATGCTAAATGTAAAGACACATGTAAATTAAAAGAAAATGGATGGAGGAAAAATATACCATGCTAACACCAATCAAGTAAAAACAAAAATAACCATATTAATTTCAGACATAACATACTTCAAGGTAAGGAAAGTTATCAGGGATAAGGAAGGTGGAAGTATACTTGGGTTAATTATAAATTATATTGCAAATTATAGGGAAGCCACCTAAAAACTAATAAAGTTAAAAAAAAAGACTTTTTTTTTGTTTCTCTAGCCAATGTCAAGAAAGTTGTTCCTCAAAACATGGAAGGAAAAATAAGAAATAAAACAGTGAGGGAGGCAAACCATAAGAGACTTTTCTTTTTCCTTCTCAAACTTTGATTTGCTTTACTTTTTTTTTACTTTGCTTTTTTTAATTTAAATTCAATTAATTAACATATAATGTATTACTGGTTTCAGAAGTAGAGGTCAGTGATTCATCAGTCTTATAATACCTAGTGCTCATTACATCACATGACCTCCTTAATGTCCATCACCCAGTTACTCTATCTTCCCACCCCCTCTCCCTACAAGCAATCCTCAGTTTGTTCTCTATAGTTAATTAAGAATCTCCAAGAATTCTTATACCTACTAAAGTCTGAGGACCACTGGCTCAGGCCAACTTTCCTAGAACAGTGGTTCTATGAATTCTGCAAAATGCAAAAAGTATAAAAGAAAAATTAGGGGAAATCAACAAATTACAGAAAGAGGACACACTAGAGCATCCTCTCACCATGCCAAGGCACTTTTCATTGTCCCCGCCCCCAACAGCAAAGAAGGAAGAGTTACATGTAGGAAGGGGTTACATATCAGATGATTCAGAGTTCTGGAATATTGACTGGACCATTGTTATTATTGGACATAAACACTGTGCCTTGAAAGCATAAACATACAAATAAGATTCCACTCCTTCTCTTACAATTCCATTTAAAAACTGGTACTTCTATGCAGGCATAGCTGTGATCATACTCTCTTCATTCCACCTCTTCCAAGCACATGAGTTAGGCTAGGTCCTGATCTGCAGACCCATCATATTGTTCCCCACCAATCCCCTTCAAGATCCTTTATCCATGAGCCTGACGTGACATGGTAATGTCCCAAGATTTAAATCAGGGGAAGGAAGCACTTTATGTACCTTAAGCTGTAAATTGTTTCAACATGACCATGTTGAAACATGAGGGCCCTGCACTGAGGCAGGACACATGAGCAGCTGTTTTTCTTTGTAGATATTACAAAGAAGACACTCCATTTTCTCCTTGTAGATATTAGTTGTCCAGGGACCATATGTAAAGAAGAGGTGTCTTTCAGGCCAGAATTTGGGCATTTTTAGAAATCAAAACCATTATAACATCTTAATTCTCTTAAGATTTTATTCTTAAACCTACAAGGCACATTTTCTCCTTTAGAGACTCACATTCATGTTGAAATATTAAAGGCTCTACAAAGTCCTACAGTGAAGAGATTAACATAACATCCAATTTGGGGTTACCATGCCTGTATGTTCACTGTATTCCACTGAGGTAATGTCACTGGAGGCACATTTTGGGAAATGTTAGTATAGATCAGAGGATGAGCAATCTTTTTCTGAAAAAAAGGGTCACATAAATATTTTATTTAATATTTTAGGTAAATATTTTAGGTTTTTGAACTAAAAAAAAAATAGTTTAAACTCTTTTTCACAATTCCCCAACACTGTCATTCTAGCATTGAAGCAACCATTGACAATATATAAATGGATTCACTTGCCTGTGGTCCAATAAAACTTTATTTACAAAAACAGTAAGCCAGATTTGGACCATGAGTCATTGTTTGCTGACACCTGGTAAAGTCTAAAAGCAGTCAAAGGTTTTTATTATTATTATTAACTATTATTATTATTATTATTATTGGCATCTTCTCCTAGGTCCACAACCTGATACTGTTTTTATTTAAGGTGTTATTTCTTTCCTGAGGAAAAATATTGGAGGGAAAAAAATTGACTTTTCATCTTAAACTAAGTTGGTTTTTTGATTCCCGCACCCCAGTCCGGTGCAGCTAATGCTGCTAAGACAATGTTTATTGGTTTACAGTTCTTTTATATGATTCAAGCACAATTCTCCTTGATCATTGCATGTACAATTCAATAGAACAATCAACATAACAAACTACCGGTAAATAAGTTTTCTCATTCAGCACTGTTACACTACATTGCATCAGATCAACGAGCTTAAGGGCCAGTCTATATTTCTAGGCCTGCTCCCTGCTATATGCCTTGCTCACTTCTGCAAGCTGTGGTTACCGCAGCGCTTTTAGGGCTGCACTGCACGGGGTAGGGTTGGTCTCTGACCTGGCCCTAGGACCGCAAGGACCCTGTCAGCTTGCTGTCTGGTCATCACACTATCCAAAACATGAAAATGTCACTATGTTTTCTTCTTTCTTCATATAATAATATAATTAAATAAGAAGAAAAGCTTATGTTCTATCTTAAGGTAGTTAATTTAATACTTGGAGGCCTACAGTGACTATTTCTCTTTAATTTCTAATTCTTGGATAAGGATTTTGCCAAATTTATACTATATTAGGAATTAAGAATTTAAAACATTAAAACTTTATGGCCTGTATTCTGTAGAGTGTGAAAACATGCACTATTTTTCACCATGACAGTTTTAAGGTATACCTATCATATTAACTTTCTTTTTTTATTTTATTTTTTTCAGTGTTCCAAAATTCATTGTTTCTGCACCACACCCAGTGCTCCATGTAATACGTGCCCTCCATAATACCCACCACCAGGCTCACCAAACCCCCTACCACCCTCCCCTCCAAAACCCTCGGTTTGTTTCTCAGAGTCCACAGTCTCTCATGGTTCATCTCCCCCTCCGATGTCCCCCAACTCACTTTTCTGGTTTTAACTCTCTCTCTCCTACCCTCCTTCCCTCCCTCTCTCTTTCTCTCCCTCTTTCTTTCTTTCTATCTATCTATCTTCCTTTTTTTTTTTTTTCTTCAGTTAGGCGTTCTTGCCAGGACAACGGGCTTTCTGGAAAGTAAAACTCAAACCACTGGGCAGAAACCCAAAAAGAAAGAGTATCATGGCCAAGATAGGATGGCATAAGAAGGAACATTTCTAAAAGGGACAAGAAAGTCTTTGCCTAGGACATAGCTGCAGTTTTCCCTTTATGCTTTCCTCTAGAACCTTTACTATTAGCAAGATGGACTGGCTGGTCCTTAGGGTCCCTTTCACCTCTGACCTATAGGAGAGGTCTTTCTCCTTCCCAGGGATGGAGAGGGGAAACAGAGAGAGAAGATTGTAGAGAAGGAAAGTCTTCTTAAATGGAAGACCTCAAGCTTCAACTTAAGATTAGAGTGAGTGACCAATAATTAAAGTAAATCCATTCCCTTCTATCTTTCCTTCTGAGTGTTGGTTTTGAATTTTGATCCATTAAATAATCATTTTTATACAATGAGTACACTTCTCCATTAATCTGCTCCACTTTTAGTACAATTCCATCAGAGTGTATTCTCTGCCTCCGCTTCTCATCTTCCATCTTTTCTTGCAATCACTCTGGTCAGGATTTTCTCTGCACTACTCCAGGAAAACCATATTTTTTAAGCCCTCCAATGATTCTGGTTGTCAATTATCAAGTGCCTTTTGCTCGACCATTCCAAAACATTGATTTATTTGGATCTGCTCCTTACGAAGCACTTTCTTCACTTGGCTCCCTGGGTGCCATACTCACCCTCCAGCCATTTACCAAACATTTCTTCACTATCATTCTAATCCAAGCCATATTCCTTTATCTGATCTACCAAACTGCTTCTTAACCAATTTTCCTGGTTCCACTTTCCATTTCTCTATGTAGAGACCATTCTCTACATAGAAGATGGAGTGATAGTCGATTAGATGCTTTAAAAAAGTCTTGATCTGTTCAGAATCTACTAACCCATGCCAACACCCTTAGAACAAAACCCATATGACTACCCCATCCTACCAGAAGCCCTGCAAGAAATGTGGTCCTAATCCCACTCCACCCGCATCAGGATAGTCTTCTAGCTCACTCCCATCTCAGGGCCTTTGTGCTTGTGGTCCTCTCTGGCTATAGCATACTTCTCTTTGATGGCTTCCACCTTCAATTCATTCAAATATCACATTTCAGAAAAGCTTTCCCCGACCAACACTCCTTCTTTGCTATCTCCCTTATACTGCTTTAATATTCTTCAAAATGCTTATCACATCTTAATAATGTCATGTATTTATTTGTTGGCTGGTCTGTCTGTCCCAGTAGAAAGTAAGTCTCATGAGGGCAGGGACTCTTTGTTTACTCCTCCATCCCCAGAACATAGAACACTGCCCAGAACATTCAGTATGTATGTGTTAAATGGGCGGGGCATTGGGATAGCAACCACTTATAAGACCTAATACCTAGCTTTAATAAGGTTCTAAAATTTAATTCAAATTATGGAAGAGGAAATAATGGAGAGTCATGCATATGATTGCAGATATAAGCCAGGGTATATGGTATTTAAAAAAAGAAAGAAGTAAAATTTTTTGAGAGCATGGTTAAGTTAGAAATTACCTCTGATTACGCAAAGGCTTTACAGAGCACATGATGTTAAGCTGAACATTAGAGAACTAGAGTATTTTGTTCGAAAGAAGAAGAAGAAAGAACAGTATGAAAAATGCTAGGGGAAAGAAAAAAAAGAAAAATGCTAGGGAGGTGTCAAAAAAAAAGCATGTTCATTCATTCATTTAATAAACATGTATTGATTTTCTATTATGAGCCTGCTAGGCATGGTTCTAAAAGCTGGAGATTCAGTAATGAATGAAACAGACAGAATACAAATTATAGCTTCCAAAAGTTTATGTTGTAGTGGGAAGAGTTATTCAATAGTCAAATGGGCAAAGAAATATACCAAACAATTTCAGACCATAAAATAAGCAATGTCATAACACTTTGGGGGATGGGACAAAGAGCTTAAGAGGATTGTGCAAGAGGTAGAGGCACTGCTGGGAATGAACATCTTGCAGAAGTTCTCTCAGGGAAGTCTTGGGAACTAAAGGATGAGAAGAAGACAGTTCTGCACAGAGATGAAGAAAAACCATACCAACCCTAGGGCACATTGGTATGCTTGCTGACCATTTCTGGTTCTCCACTTCCCGGGATTGCACTTCTTTGTTCTTATGTTAGGGGGGGAATTGTGATTCATTCTAATCTCTAAATTGTGAGCAGAGATAATGTGTATCACTTAATTACTGACAGAAGGTGTGCTAGAGTTATGTTTTCCCTGTGGAACAACAACTAACAATTGTTGGTAGGAAGGTCGTTACATTGTCATTCTGCCCTTAAATGGACAACAAGAAGTAGAGCCCCTCTGCTGATCCACAATGAACAGATAATAACATTTAGGTACTTTTTTGTGTGTAGACATATGTTTTCATTTCTCTTCGGTAGATATCTAGGAATAGTACTGCTCGGTCATATGGCAGCTCAATGTTTAACATTTTAAGAACCTTTCAAACTTTTCCAAAGTGACTGTACCACTTTATGTTCCCACCAGCAGTGGGTAACAATTTCACTCATTATTGTCTGTCTTTTTCATACCCACTGGAATGGGTATGCAGTGGTATGTCAGTGTGGCTTTGACTTGCATATCCTTAATGACTA
Organism: Mellivora capensis; assembly: GCA_004024625.1. Classification (NCBI taxonomy): domain Eukaryota; kingdom Metazoa; phylum Chordata; class Mammalia; order Carnivora; family Mustelidae; genus Mellivora; species Mellivora capensis. The sequence continues at coordinate 43,646 of PISX010003738.1, forward strand.
ATGACCACATGATTTAATTGGCCCCAGGCAGGAATGTATGCAAGACGACTACTGAAGAGCCTTCTTCAAAAGTCCAGATGATAAATGATGGACAAGGTGGTAATAATGAAGAAGCTATGAACTGTAAACAGCCATATGGCACAAAAGAACAAATACTGTGCTAAGAGACTTGACTAAACTTCAGCCTATTCTAGGCCACATCTCTAAAGGTAACCCTAGCCATAGCGCTGAGTCTTTGCTAAAAAAAAATAGCTGCCAAACCACAAAATGTGCATTGGTCCAAATCACACTGCCAAATCATTTTGGGTAATTCTCCACTTACACCTTTCTGTAATTTTCCATTTCCCCCAGCCCCCAGTCCCTTTTTGTTCCCTCCTTTTCACTTCCTCATAGTCCCTTCTTGTTCCCTCTCTGCTTTCCCTTTAAAAAATCTGTTACCTTTGTCTTAATTAGAGTTGAGCTCAGTTTACACTAGAGTCTTGGTCCCCTACTGAATAAAACCTGAGTAAAATCTGTCTTGCCACCTTTAGTAAGTTTTTGGTGCTGTTGCTCTTTGACCAGAGAAAGAAGATATTTTTCAGAAATATGATGAAGGATAGTAAGTCAGGAATGAAAGTAAGGAACAGATCCAGGCTGACTCCTGGAGTTGGGGCCTGAATGGGCTCTGAGTGGGCTTGGGTGGGTGAGGATGTCATGTAATGATACGAGAAAGTCCCGGAGGGGCATGGAAGGAGAGGAAGGAAAACTTCAAAAACTCTGTTTTGGAAATACTAATTTGACATGTCTATCATACCTTCAATTATAAATAGTAAAGAGTCAGAGGGATATATAAATCTGGACCATAGAAAAGAATACAGAAGGCAGATAAAGATTTGGGAGTCATCTTCATCCATTTGACGTTGAAAGCCATGGAGTGGATAAGTTCATTGTAGGAGACTGTGTAGACAGAGAATGATCCAGGACCAATCAGTAGAGAACTCTTAACAATTAAAAGTAGAATTGAAACAAAAATAAATAAATAAATAAATAAATAAAGGACAATATATAAAGGGTCAAGAAAAATATTATGAGAGGGTGATATCCTAGACACCAAGAGAAGAGTTTCATGAAGGGGAGACTGGCTACAGTAAATGGTGAGTAAGAAGTTCAGAGAAGTTTCTGTTAGTTTTGGCAGCATGGTCATCATGGACAGGAATGGTAAAAGCCAGATTAGAGTGGATGAAGAAGTCGTGTGAGAGAAGGACTCAGATCCAGTGAGTACAAACCAATTTTTCAAGATTTACTGTTAAAGAAGAGAGAGAGATGATGGTGGAAGAAATAGAATTTGGATCACGAGAGCGTAATGTGAAATGTGAGAAACTAGTGTATTTTTATGCAATGTGAGTGATATTGGAAAAAGGAAGAAACTGTGATGCAGAGATGGGGGAACTACCTAAGAAATGTGCTTGAGGAAGCTGGAGGAGCTGGGACAGAGAGCACAGGAGACCGGCACTTGGGCAAAAGCAGTGAAAGGACAGAAGATAAAGAATTGGGATCCAAAGAAAGTTATGTTCTGGATTTGATATGAGAGTTCCCTCTGTTTCTATTTTTCAGGCAAAGTTATTAGATAAGAATGAGAGCACAGGTGTGGTAAGATGCCTGGAGGAGTGAAATAAAAAAGGGTTTTCTCAGAGAGGAGAAAACGAAGTCCTCAGGATGGGAATTCTAGGCAGTGTGATTGCCCTTTGAGGTTTGTGGTCTTGAATTTAAACTGCAATGGATTTGTCACTATACCGTGCTCTTTCCCATTGAGGTACAGATGTTTATCGGTTTAGGTACAGATACAGACAAGGCAAATAATTAGATTCAACAGGCATTGGGTTTAGCCAGGCAAGCACATCGCAGGGGTTGATGAGGCAAGGTTACTGAGGGTTTTTACCAGGCAATGATTACCATGACGGACAAGAAAATCTGAACTGGGTAAAGAGACAAATGGCGTTATAGCATAAGAGACAAAATGATGTCAAATTGGAGACCCGGGTGGTGTCTACCTATTGCCGGGAGAATGAGATGATATGCCAGAAGCACAAAATCTGGTGATTAAAAGATATTTGGAATGACGATTTTAGAGGTGATACAATTACTGATGATAACAAGGTCTAGGATGAGGTGAGACAGAAGACAAGAACACTTGTGGAGATCAAGGTGACCAATGGATTCTCTTCTTAGACATTAAAGTCCCCAGATATTCCGATAGACAGATAATTTTTGCAATTTCTCTTCCCACTGAATTTAAATGTGGGAGGATCTTAGTCTATAAAGATTCATTATTAAAGGCCAAAATCTTGGGTTACAGGTATTATCAAAATCTGAAAAAAGCTGCCCCAAACATTATTGAAATCTATGAGAATGGCACTCTGGAATTGTTACTGTATAAGTCGTGGAGCTGTACACAGCAGCCCTGTAGACACACTTAGCCTGACCAATGGTCTAGTCCAGTTGTTGTCAAGATGGGATGATTTTTTCCCTTTGCTCCCCCAGGAGACAGTTGGCAATGTTTGGAGATATTTTTCCTTGTGCCATAACTTGGTGTGTGTGTGCAGGGGAGAATGGCTACTGACATTTAGTGGGTAGAGGTCAAGAGTGCTGCTAAGCATCCTATGGACAGGGTAGCTCCCTAAAATAAAGAGTTATCAGGCCCCAAATTTGAAAAACACTGGTCTAGTTCTGGAAGCTATTTCGGGGCATTACCTGGATTTTCCTCCTACTGGTCAGACAAATACATTACTCAGATAGATATAAAAGACAACAGTGTGTTTGTTTGTTTTTTATTACATCGTGGGGTCCATGCAGATTCTTATCAAGTGGGCCACGCCCTGACCACTCTTCCTACCCTTACCTATGTTTCTGATGCAACTTGTTTTCATTCCTGGCTGGAGCTAGAGAAAACATCTGTAATCACTAAGTCATTCAATTAATTACCTGATGCATAAAATTAAGGTAATTTAAAAAGAAGAATTAGGTCAATCCTTCTCAATTGACTACACTCTACTTTTCCTATAAGCTGTTAGTCTAATTGCAGAGCCTCCACGGACTCTGAGAAATGCCCCAGAGGTATTTCTTGTCTTCTCTCAGACATTTGCAATTTGCCAAAGGGCTTGCAATGGGAGTTCTATGTTAAGTACCTAATACCTGGGGGGCAAGTTCTGAATAATGTGTTACTTGTCCTAAAATCTTTACTTGAAGTTTTGTGCCACAGTAGGTATTTATTTCAGAGACCAGTTACCCATCCCAGCTTTGCCACTAAATTCACGGTATTATCCTGGAGAGGTCACTTTCTTTCTCTGGATTCAATTCACTGCCTGCAGCTTAAAGAAAAGAGAGAAATTGGGTTCTGTCCAAAGCACAGTATTAAGAATCTCAGATTCATTTTGATAGGTGCCAAGGGATTTAACAATGAAACTAACAGGTCTAATATGGTCTATGGTCCTCTGGGACATAATCACCAGTAAGGGAAAGACAGATACTAAACATATAACAATAAAATATGATGTGTGCATATAGCAGAAAGGCCTACTGTCATGGTCTTGGTACTCCAAGTGTGGTTCTTGGACTAGCTTTATTACCATCACCTGAAAAACTTGTTAGACGGGCAAGAACCAAGGTCCCCACCACAGACTTATTGAATCAGAATCTGCATTAGAGAAAGATCCCCCAAGTGACTCACAAGCACATTAAAGTTTGAGAAGGGCTGTCTACGGGTCAGGAGCATCTCTCTGCACTTTTAATAAGCAGGTGGGAATAAATCTGAAAAGATTGGCTAGGGCCAGGTTAAGCAGTTTACATAGGCTTCCCTTTGTAGACATTTGAAGATAAGATAAAGAATTTAAGGGGAGGGAATAATTTATCAAAGCTGAGATTTATGAAGATTCACTTATGTGTAGAACAGATTGTTGAAAGTAAACTAGAAAAAAGGTAGACAGGTACTCAGCTATTGCAAAAGCATGATACTATTTCCTAATAGTATCATGACAGTAAAATGAAGAGAAAGTAATGAATAAAATATAATTCTGTTTTTGTATTTCAATGGCATATTTACAAAAACCACAAGATTTTCTTATGATGTTAGAGTTTGTTTTCAGCTTCTGAGACTTAAAATCAGCAGAGTGCTCTTAAGCCTCTTTCCAAAGTGCTAGGGGTGAGAATTTTAAAGGGTAAGAATAGGTAAAGTAATATATACATTTCACCTATACAAGTAAAACCTGTCATCAGCCACTTATGGACATGAATATTTTATCACCCATGGGTTGCTCTCCATTGCAAAAATTAACAAGTTAGAAAAATAAATAAATAAACCCAAGAATTGGGCAACGTGAATAAATGGATTAAAAAAATATAGGAAAATCATGTCTGCTTTCTGGAAGGGGGTGTTTCCCCGCAGCAACAAGCAATTCTCAAGGTCTTATAATCCAACTGTATTCACTGGGAAATAGAAGCATATCCCATAGGTTAAATCCCATAGTCCCTCCTACGGTCACTTTTGATGCCAATCACAAGTCCAGGTTGTTATCTGTACTTCTAACTGACTGGCCATAAATCAAAGGTTCCCAAGACCTTCTCAAGTTCAATTCACTTGCTAGAGCAGCTCAGAGAACTCAGAGAAACACTTTATTTCCTAGATTACCAGTTTATTTTAAAAGGTTATAACTCAGGAACAGCCAGATGGGAGCAATGCATGGGGGAAAATGTGGGCATAGGGTGGGGAGCAGCCATGCTGTCCCCAGGCATGGGGACATGCACCTCCCTGCACCTCCACCTGGTCACCAGCCCCGGAGCTTGCTGCATCCTGTCCTTTTTGGGTTTTATGCAGGCGTCATTACATAGGCATGGTTGATTAAATCATTGGCCATTGGCAACTGAACACAATCTCCAGATGCTCTCCCCTCCCCAGAGGTTGGGGGGGACAAAGGAACTGAAAGTTCCAACCCTCTAATCACAAGTTTGGTTCTCCTGTCAGCCAAGCCCCCATTCTTAGCTCAGTTGAGGGCTTTTAGGTGACTTTTGGGCACCTCACCATTCTTATTGCAGGAAAAATTCCAACGGTTTTAGGGTCTATGAGCCAGGAACCATGGAAAAAGACCAAGTATTTTGGTCATTTGAGTGGCCAAACATGTATTTCTTAAAAATCATAATATTGCACCTATGATGACCCCAAGATCTACCCAGGTATGTAAGCATGATACAGAGTTAAAGCAGATGCTGTTAACCCCACAGAGCTCTGATTCTCACCTTATGATCCTTGTGGGTTGACAAACCTTAAACTATCAGAAAGATGCCCTGAATATTTCAAAACTTAAGTTGGAAATCTTGGAAGAGAAGGCATATTTCCTGTGACTGCTGTCACAAACTGCTACAGATTTGCTGGTTTAAAACAACAGAAACTTATTCTCTTACAGTTCTAGAAGCCAGGGTCCAAAATCAAGATGCCAGCAGAGCCAGGCTCCCTCCTAAGCCCCCAGGCTTTAAAAAATCCTTCCTTGCCTCTTCCAGCTTCTGCTGGCCCCAGACATTCATTTGGCTTGTGGCTATATAACTCTAACCTCTGCCATTATCTTCACATCACCTTCTCCACTTCTCCTTTTGTGTCTCTTCTAATGGCACTTGTCACTGAATTTAGGGTCCACAGGGATAATCCAGAATGATCCCATTTTAACCTCCTAAAATTAGTGACACCTGCAAAGACACTTTTTCCTTTTTCATATTCACAGGTACCAAGTGTTTAGACATGGACATACCTGTTTTTGGAGCTACCATTCAGCTTATGACAGAACACTTGCTCAGAATATGATTAGGTATTGTTAACAGAGCTATATAATTAAAGCTACAAGTCTACCAACAGAACCATCCGTTGGTAACACCCCCAAGTTGCCCTCCAAAACATGATGTAAAAAGACATAAATCAAGCAGAGAGCTGAGATATAAAAGAGGCACACACTTGGTCATTTCTGTAAACCACTCAGCCCATGGACCTTTAGAATCACTTCAGTGACCCTTCAAAAGTACTTGAATAAGTTTTGGAAGAAGAGAAATATTTAACTGAGGGGCCAATAATTTAACCCTCTTAGGGAAATCCTTCCAGAATCACTCATTAGTAGAGCTCTATTTAAGTAAACAAAGGAACAAAATGTAACCTGTGACCCTGAGAAAAGTGAGAAGTATCAAAAGAACGAATTTCAAAGCCAATAAAAGAGAGTCTCACTCTCTGTGAGACTGTGGGCTTCAGACCCACTTTATTTAGCATTTTCAATCCACTGCCATTTATGATTTCCAAGGAGTATGCCCCCAGTCCCACCATGTTCATTGGATAAGTATCAATAGACATTAAAAGCATGGGATTAAGATTTGTTATTATCATCCCTACTATTAAATGGTACCATTTAAAATAATCTAAATGAGAAAAAAATATTACATATAACATATAATCATATATACTCACTATTATTTGAGAGAATAAGTTGAATGAAAACACATTCATCTATGGGGTGCCTCAGTGGCTAAGTCAGTTAAGCATCTGCCTTTGGCTCAGGTCATAATCTCCAGGTCCTGGGATCGAGCCCCTGTGGGTCTCCATGCTCAGGAGGGAGCCTGCATCTCCCTCTCCCCGGTCCCCACTCATGCTCTCCCTCGCTATCTTTCTCTCTTAAATAAATAAACTCTTTTTAAAAAAAATCCATTCATCTAGCAAGAAGCATTGAAATCTTTCAAGGCAGAGAATATCTATCTTATGTTTCTCTGAGCTTTTATACTAACTACAAAATTATCTGAAGGTAGAGATGTATGTCCTGTATGGATGTGACCAAAATATAATTATAGCCACAAAATTAAAAAAAGAAAAGGTTTCTAGTCCGGGCCTTGATCCTAATAAAATTATTATCCTAGTCTAGAGCAAGACACTTTCTCCTCTATGAGCTTCAGTGTTTCCTTTTGTCAAAAGAAGGGAATTATCATTGAGGTCATGCAACATAAGTCTAGGGGAAAAAAAAAGAATATTGAAGTCAAATTATTTGGGAAATGCTACAAAGTATATATCCTTTTTAGATATTCAGAATATACTTTAGTATATACTAATGGTTCTGCAAAGCCCTGTAATAAAAAACATACTTATGCAGGCTCTTTTTTAGATATCAACAAACTAATTCTGAAGTTGACACGGACAGGTAACAGACCTAGAGTAGTCAACACAACACGAAGACCATCTTCAAGACATACTACCTTATTTCGAGATTTATCATAAACTATAGTAATCAAGATGTATGCTATTTGTGAAAGAATAGGAACACAGATCAATGGAACAGAATAGGGTTCTTAGAAATAAATCCAAACAAATGCTGTCAACTGATTTTTGACAAAGTCACAAAAGCAATTCAGTGGAGGAAGGATATAGTATTTTCAACAAATAATGCTGGATAAACTGGAGATCTGTAAATAAAACAACAACAATAAAACCTACACATAGACTTTATAACCTTACATCCTACATAAGAATTCACTCAAATGGATCATAAAAATATAAAAGAAAAACTCTAAAACCTCTAGAAGAAAATATAGGGGACTTTGAGTCTGTTGATGAGTTTTTAGATACATCAAGAGTATGATCTAGAAAAGAGAAAAACTGATAAGCTGGATTTTATTAAAATTAAAACCTTTGTCCGTGAAAGCCATTGTTAAGATAATGAAAAGAAAAGCAATAGACTAGGAGAATGTATTTATAAAGGACTTGTACTCAAAACACATAAAAATTTTAAAACTCAACAATTAAAAAAAACAACCTAAATTAAAAATGAGCAAAATGTGTGAATATACACTTCACCAAAGAAGGTAGAGAATGACAAGAAAAGATGTTCAACATCACTTGCCATTAAGGAAGTTCAACTACCATGTACTATTAAAATAGTTAAAACAAAAATTTAAAAATACATAATACCAATTGCTAACAACGACACACAGCAATGGAAACTCTCATTGATTGCTAGTAAAAAAGCAAAATGCTACATACTTCAGAAAACAGTATGTTAGTTTTTTGTAACATTAAACATAGTCTTATCATACGATCAGCAATCACACTCCTAGGTACACAACTGGTTAAAAAATTTATGTCCATATAAAAACTTGTACATAGATGTTTAGAGAAATTTTGGTAACAATCTCCAAAACCTGGAAGCCATCAAAACACCCTTCAAGGGACGCCTGGGTGGCTCAGTTGGTTAAGCGGCTGCCTTCGGCTCAGGTCATGATCCCAGCGTCCTGGGATCAAGTCCCACATTGGGCTCCTTGCTCGGTGGGGAGCCTGCTTCTCCCTCTCCCTCTGCCTGCCTCTCTGTCTGCCTGTGCTCGCTTACTCTCTCTCCCTCTGTCTCTGACAAATAAATAAATAAAATCTTTAAAAAGAAAAAAAAAACAAAAAAAAACAAAACAAAACAAAAAAAAACACCCTTCAATAGGTAAATGGGTAAGCAAATTGTGGTATGTCCAAACAATGGAATACTGTTCAGTGACAAGAAGGGAAAAGCTATCAAACTATGTAAAGACATTAATGAATTTTCAATGTATATTGCTAAGTGAGAGAAGTCAGTCTGAAAAGCCTACACACTGTATGACCTCATTCACAGGATGTACATAAAAGAGTTAATAAGGCCTGAGACTGCCCTCCTTAGAAAGGCCTGCTTGCAAGTTTGCTGCCTGGCTGGTGTTTCAGGACTTGGATCTCAGGGGTCTTCCCACAATTCCAGGAATTCATAAGAGTGGATCACGATGTCTAAACTTTCTTGTGCAAACAATATGGTGTGAGCGAGACACCTTTTCTTCCAGGAGTCCAGGATTTTGGCACATGCTATACAGAGTGTACCTATAGAACCAACCTCTGATAAAAACCCTGGCCCTGAGTCATTAATGAGTTTCCTTGGTGGACAACATTTTATGCATGTTGTCATAACTCATTGCCGAGGGAATTAAGCATACCCTGTGGGACTCCATTGGGAGCTTATGCCTTTTACCCTGACTTTGTTTCCATGTGCCTTTTCCTTTTGCTGATTTTATTTTGTATTTTGTAATAAATCTTAGCTGTGAATGCTATTTGCTGAGTCCTGTGAGTCTTCCTCATGAATCATCAAACCTGGGGATGGTCCAAGAGACCCCAATATATATTACATTCTGGAAAAGCAAAATCATAGAGTTCATAAACACATAAGTTGTTTCTTTCCTGAAGTCTAGGGAGGAGGATTAAAGCACAGTGGATATTTTTTTAGGGCAATGAAACTATTCTGCATCATACCGCAATGGTGGATATGTGATATTATGCATTTGTCAAAACCTATAAAACTTTATAGGACAAAGAATAAAACTAACATAGTAAATTTTTAAAATGATTTAGGATCAGGGGATCTCAGGATGGAATGGATAATGAGTCCAAGGAAACTAACTGTGGTACAAATGTATGAGGATGGGACAAACCTAACTAAAAATTAGTAGGGTCTATAAGAGCAAAGGCAAAAGGAATTATGTATATAAGCAGGAAATCTATAATATGAGCCTGAAACATGTTATAGTGACAGAAAGTAAGAAAGTACTAAAAAAGTAAATGAATATCCAAAATGAAGGTATGTCAAAAGAACACAGAAGACAATTTGGAAAGTTCCCAATGGCCAAAGGTAGAATAATTTGAGCAACAAAATAAAATTATATTGTACTAAATTAATAACTATAATTAATTATAATAGTAATTATAATTATAATATCTGGATTTGTGGCATATCTTTCCAAATGGCCATTAGCAAAAGCCCTTCAGTGGTTTTGTTTGGTTCACAGTATCCCTGAAATTTCCTCTGAAACTCCCAAGAAGCTATCCCAGCCTCAGAGTTTGTTCCTCCCAGATACAAAAATCAAGCATGACTGGATTCTACTGCTAAAACATCTCTTGTTTGAGAGTTATTTCTGTTCGGGTCCTGATAGGTGAACAGCAACTGACTGGGTTTCCATTTGGATCCAGCTTCATGTTGCCTTGTACTCAGTACCCTGTCGGTTCAAGCCATGGTTCTTCTTCTTACAAGTGGGGAGCTTAGAAGGATCATTTTACCCAAGTCAGCATCTTACCTCTGTAAAGGAGATCATTTTACTTACCATGGATTTCTCATGAGAACATCATCATGGTCAAATAAGGAGATGGATGGCATTAACACTGAACTACAAACACTTACCTACCTGTGAAAGTAAAGAATGGGGGCACCCGCGTGCTTCAGTCAGTTGGGCGTCTGTCTTCAGCTCAGGTTGTAGTACCAGGGTCCTGTGTTTGAGTCCCACATTAGGCTCCCTGTTCAGCAGGGAGCCTACTTCTCCTCTCTCTGCCTGCCTGCCACTCCTCCTGTTTGTGCTCTCTCTCTCTCTCTGTCAAATAAATAAATAAAATCTTTAAAAAAAAAAAAAGAAAGTAAAGAATGACTCTCTAACACTGTCATCCTCATAAGGATCACAACCAACTCTCCTTATAAAAACCCATCTTTCAAGGGTTATCTCAAATACCACTTCTTCCATGAAGCCTTCCCCAGTTTTCAAGTCAATACTCTCATGGTTCTCAGTATTATGTTACACTGCTAATCATTCCTTCCTTGGCATTTAACTATCTGTGCATCTTTCCTGCAGTGGTCATCTCATTCAAGAGATATCTAAATGGTATTCTTGACCTCTCTTTCCTCACTTACTGCACACATCCAAGCAATAATTAATCCCATAATTTCATTTCCTCGGTATTTCATTCTCTTCTCCCCATGGCCCCTACTACTGCCTGCTTCACTGTCACTTGCCACTTGGATACTTGCAACAGTAATTTTAACATACCCCCAAGCTCTGGTCTTTCTCTGTTCCACTCAACTCCCCAATGTGCTACCAGAACAATTTTTCTAAGATTCAAATATAATCATGTCACAGTTAATATCTTTCAGTAGTTCCCCACTGCCCTCAGAATGAAATTCAAACTCCTCAGTATAGAATGGCCTTACCATTTTTTTGTTTTTTCTGTCAACAAAACTGTATTGGTGGTACAGAAACAAACAGACCAATGAAACAGAATCAAGAGCCCAGAAATAAACCCAGGCATATATGCTCAACTAATATTTGACAAAGGAGTCAAGAATATTCAGTGAAGAAAAAAATAGTCTCCATATAAATAATACTGGGATAAGTGGATATTCATCTGTAAAGGAATAAAACTGGATCCGTATCTTATACCACTGACAAAAATTAAGTTAAAATAGATTAAAGATATAAATGTAAGACCTGAAGCCATGAGAACCCTAGAAGAAAACAGAGAAACAAAGTTTCTTGACATGTTCTTGGTAATGAGGTTTTGGATATAACACCTAAAGCACAAGCCGACCAAAGCAAAAACATCAAACCAGGGGTGCCTGGGTGGCTCAGTGGGTTAAGCCTCTGCCTTCAGCTCAGGTCATGATCTCAGGGTCCTGGGATCGAGTCCCACATTGGGCTATCTGCTCGGAAGGGAGCCTGCTTCCTCCTCTCTCTCTCTCTGCTTGCCTCTCTGCCTACTTGTGATCTCTCTCTGTCAAATAAATAAATAAAATCTTAAAAAAAATCAAACTAAAAAGTGTTCAATAAAGGAAACCATAAGCAAAGTGAAAAGACAACCTATAGAATAGGAAAAAACATATTTGCAAGCCATATATCTGATTAAGGGATTAATTCCAAAACACATAAAGAATTCATACAGCTCAATAGCAAAATATAAATAAGAACCCAATTAAAACTGAGCAAGGAACTTGAATAGATATTTCTCCGAAGAATATATATGAAAGGCCAACAGGGTACATAAAATGATGCTAAACATCACTAGTCAATGGGGAGATGCAAATTAAAACCACAATGAGATATTACCTCATGCCCCTTAGACTGGTAATCATTAATAAAGATAAGAGATAAATGCTGGCATGGATTTGGAGAATAGGGAATCCTGTACACTGTTGGTAGGATTATAAATTTGTACAGCCACCACGGAAAACAGTACAGAGGAGCCTCAAAAAATGAAAAATTGAACTACCATATGATTCAGAAATTCCACTTCTGGGAATACATCCAAAAGTAATGAAAATACTAACTCCAAAAGATATCTGCATCCCATGTTCATAGCAGCAAAAACATGGAAACAGCCAAAACATAGAAACAAACTAAAAGGCAATTGATGGATGAATTGATGAAGGAGTTGTGTGTGTGTGTGTGTTTGTGTGTGTGTGTGTGTACCCACATGCAGTGGAATATTACTCAGCCATGAAACCAAGGCCATCCTAATATCGGTTACAGTATGAATGGATCTTGAAGGTACTACATGAAGAGAAATAAATCAGAGAAAGACAAACACTATATGATCTCACCTATATATCGAATCTAAAAAAAATATATCATAGAAAAAGAAATCAGACTTGTGGTTGTCAGAGGCTTGGGTAAGAGGAGAGGGGAGTTGGAGGAAGGGAGTCAGAGGGTACAAACTTCCAGTTATAAGATAAATAAATACTGGGGATATAATGTACAATGGGATGACTAGCTAGGTAACACTGCTGAATGATACACAGGAAATTTGTAAAGAGAGTAAAATCCTAAGATCATCACAAAAGGATTTTTTCCTTTTTTCTTTTCTTCTTTTGATCTTATCCCTATGAGAAGGTGGATGTTAGCTGGACTTATTGAGGTGATCTTTCCACAGCATATGTAGATCAAGCCATCATACTGTATACCTTAACCTTAGATAGTGATGTATGTCAATTCTTTCTCAATAAAACTGAGGGAAAATTTTTCACCTAGGTATCATCTTCTCTAGAAAACTGTCTTTAACTTCCTTCAAAGCCAAGCCACATGTCTGGGCTACATTTTATAGCACTATGGATATAACACTATACATATAAAAACTAAGTGAATGGCCTATATGTATTATTTTCTGTTTCCCCAGCAGACTATACTCCTTCATAGCTAAAGGAATAATACCTATACCGTATTCTAGGATGTTCCATCACCTGTTTGGTTTTTGCTAGGAAAGATGCTCTGAAATTAGTATTTTCCTTTTGAAGTACCTGGCCCACAGCCTAGTTTCTGGAGATAGAGCCTGGTTTATTGTACTATAAACTAGTCTTCCCCAGGTTATTGATGACTTAGGACAAATTAATTTCAGACACTAATCTGTTACCCAAGGACTTTATGCTTTAAATCCAGTTGGAGGAATGATAAAATAATTTAATTTAGTGAAACAACATGTAAGTTATAGTCACTAACTGGGTGTTTCCAAATCTAACTCTTTTCTCTGCTCAACAGAAAACCATCCAACTTACAGAATCCAATTCTTAGCCAATTGGTCCAGCACCTCCACATTTTTTTCAAGAAGCCAAATGATGACCTCTCATGCGTGGGCTGAGTAGGTGGAAAACTAACCAGTATGAAATGAGGGGTAAGGAGAAGGCCTATGAGGAAGATCCCTCCAGGACCCCATCCAGGAAATACTTTTCCCTTAAAGAATCTGTATTCCAAATCTGCTGCTCATTTCCTTTGCTACAGGAAATTAATTTCCTGCAATTGTTCTAGAGCACAGGTCAGCAAAGTTTTTCTTAAGGGCCAGATAAAGAGCTTAAGTTTTGTGGACCAAGCAGCAAAATCAAAGCAATTATACAGTTTCAAATCCAACCATTTCAAATGTAATAATTTAAAAATGTAAAAAAAAAATCCATTCTTGGTTTGTAGGCTGTGTGGCTGGATTAGGCCCCTGGGCTGTAGTTTGCCAACCCCTGTGCTAGAGTGTTGCTTATCCTCTTTATGACAGCTCTTTGGGTATTTGAAGACCGCACTCATAGTAGCACACCCCCAAATGCCGCCCCATACCCAATCCCTAGCTACAGCCTTGACTTCCTCATTCCTCCCCTTTCAGGGTCTCCGGAGACCTCCAGCTTAACACCACTTACAAGTCGTCTATTTTAAAACACGGCACTCAGGTTTAATGCAATACTCTGGCTCTTGTTTGTGCAGCATAAATTCTGGCAAGCATCATTTATTCAGAACCCATACTTTTATTTAGAATTTTTTTTGTTCTCCCCTCCTGCCTCTGCTTCCCATAAGTAAGGTCCTAAACATCCTTTATTTTTTTTCCTGCTCATCCTTTATATCTCAACTTCAGACTCCTCCAAGCAGCCTCCTCTGACCACCATAACCCCAATCCTACCCTCCCTCCCTACTTTTCACCTCTACTTCAGTGCCTTTGTTTTTCTTCATAGAATGTATCACTATTTGTACTTATTTTTATTAATTTGCTTACTTGAAGGATTTTTGTTTGTTTTCTCACCCAGCAAAATAAAGTAAAAGCTTTAAGAAAACTACAGATACTTCTAGTTCTAGCCTTTATGGGGTAGCTACTATCAGATTTAATCCCTGCTATAAAAGTTAAAGAAAATATATAAAACAACTGTTTTCAGACATTGAACAATAACCAATGTAAGGCTATGAGCCTCAAGAGAAGGGAAGCACATGAGGTAAAACCTTCCCATTTCACACACCAGCCTTCTTTGTGGGGGCATTTCCCGAATCACAATGCAGAAAAAATAGAGTCTAGCAGACAGCAGCCATTCGGCTGGGTTAGGGAAACAGAGATCAGAGTTCACAGTTGCTAAACTGACTGGGATCTGACGCATAGAGAAAGGAGAGAAGAGCAGAAACGGAGCCCCAAAGATCTATGTCAAAATCCCTCTCGTGTCCAGGAGTTGCTGTTAGCAATAATGAAGCAGACAAATTACGTCCTTTGCAGACATAAAATTCCTTGAAGTTAATAAATTGCTCACACACACCTTCCCTCATTGACCCTTCCAGCCATCGATGCACAGGAGGTGAAATGAGGAGATAAAGACTCAAAAATTGTTTAACTAGGAAGAGAAGACATGTTCACCGTGGGTGGAACAGACCAAACCAGACCCCGTAAGAAGGTGATGAGACTAATACTAACCTAAATGTATGTCATATATATTGGTAATATCAATAATTGTTTTGACTAACATTTATTGACCACCTCCTCGATGCAGATAGTGTACTAAGCCCTTTCCATCAAGTAGTTCATTTAATCAGCAAATCTCCTCTAGTAAGTGCTATTCTGTGCTGAATCTCCATGTTCCACTCCTTTCCCCAGAGCCTCTGCCTCTGGTGCTTTTCTGTATTTGTGCTTCCTCAGAACTGAGATTGTCAGTAACCGGACTCATTAACACCATTTTTCTTTAAGTTTATTTGTCTAGATGTGAAAAGTAAATCTGTTTCCTAGCAACTCTGTCCCCTGCTCCCTCAATTTTCCCTATTCATTATCTTCCCCATGATCAGCTACAAATTAGCCAAATTTAGGGCAGGTTTTAGATTTCCCAGAAATGGAAGGGACACTTGCAGACATTTGTTCTTTTGGCATAAGTGGCTCTAAGGACCCATGCTTACTGAGGACAAAGCAGGGAAATGGAAGTGGCCATTAATCTTAATGTGCCTGCAGATTTGGGAACCAGGCCTCCCAGGAGAGCCACTTACGTGCAGTCTTCTGGCCATTTCATGTAAGAACCAATGTTAACCCCAAGAGGAGCCGTCATTTTGGAGAAAAGGGAATCCCCACGACATCCTCTGCAAAGCTAATTGTCAACATGGTGGTTTTACTCTCAACTCTGTAGTGAAATCTCTGAACGATCCCTCAGTTCCACATCCCACACTTTGATATCCTGAGACTCAGACGACTATTCAAACTGACCTGCCAAACAACCTTTGAAAAAAAAAAAACATGAAAAGATAACCCCCTATACCAGTGTAAAATGTGACTAGGGCCTCACACAGCTCACAGCTTCCCAATCATGAATAATCTACATTGGAGACAAGTTTTCCAAATGGAGTTTTTTTCTGTAGCTATTTCCCTACAAGGCTCTAGCAAAGATAATTTCAGGACTCTGTCCAGGAACCAAGGTTAATCCTGGGTGATATGAGTTATTATCTTATTTTGATATATTTATCCTTTCCTTTGTTCATTCAGTGCATGTTTTTAAATGCCTACCACACACCAGACACCGTTCTAAATGCTAAGAATGTGTCAGTAAAGAAGCCAAAGTCCCCATGCTAGACGTTATGAACGGCTCTCTTCTTCCAGGGCTATGGTAGGATGACACTTCCCTGCCTGTGTGAAGTAAAGGCTTGATCTGGCCAATGAAATACGATCTTACTGATGTGTATCACGTTGAAGTGGAAACTTAAAAGTCAAGGTATTCTTGGGGCACCTGGATGGCTCAGTGAGTTAAAGCCTCTGCCTTCAGCTCAGATCATGATCCCAGGATCCTGGGATCGAGCCCCGCATCGGGCTCTCTGCTCAGCCAGGAACCTGATTCCTCCTCTCTCTTTGCCTGTCTCTCTGCCTACTTGTGATCTCTCTCTCTCTCTGTGTCAAATAAATAAGTAAAATCTTAAAAAAAAAAAAAAAGTCAAGGTATTCTTTACCATGCTGTCCTTTCCCTCTGTCTCAGTAATGAGCCTAAATCCTAGAGTTAGAAAACCTCATAGGAGAGCCCCCAGAAGATCCAGCATAGATATATAAAGATATATATATAGAGATAGATAGATAAAGATAACATCTTTATATGTTAGCATATGTCAGTGAAAAAAAAAATACTAAAATCTAACCTTTTCTGACTGATAGAGCCCAGATGTTATGAACATGTGTCATCAAAATTCAATCTCTCATGATACTTACCTAAGTCCTACCTACCCTGATCATATAAAATAAAATCTAATAGTCACAGCAAGACAAACCTGTTTCTAGGATACAGAAGAGTGTTGGGATGTCTTTCAACTATAAAGACAGCAGCAGGATACAAAGGAGAGAGCCTGAGCCTGGAAGTAAGAGGACCTACATCCTTGCTGCTGTTGGGGGTCGGCTCAGAATCAGGTACATCCAGGCGTCTAAGACCCCAGTAGATAACAGGTTTCCAAACCTATCCATCCACTACATTCAACACAAAGATCTGGGCAGGGGTACTGAAATTAAGCTCCTCGGCTGATCTGCTGTATCACGTAGTTTACACAGACATTGCTTGAAATCATAGCTGTCTCCTAACACACGTCATGTTGTCCCATCCATTTGACAGTACCTGCACCTTGGTTCTGATTTGCATACTTACTCCTGATCTGAGATTGGGATTCTCTTCTGAACCTAAGCTTACTGGGCTGGAGCCTTGACCATACACATGTCCGTCCCTTTGTTCTGGTAACTGAATCCTGGTCAGCCAAACTCCCAGCCACTAGTTTGAGTTCTGCTTAACAAAGGTAGACATTTGATACCTCTGTACTGCGTAAAAAGAGGTCCTGGGGGACTCACTTTGGGATATAGTGCTGGGATACCCACATTCCCTTCTCAGGAAAGTTTCCTCCACAAACCTGCTGAGGGGTGAGCATATTTTAGCATGTGATCCACTATAAGCCATAGCCAACAACACACACCGAACACACATAAAAAGGCAACACAAGGAAAGCCAGCCCATTTACTGGCTAGGTAATAATCAATGCTCTTTCTTGAGAGTTTGAACAAAGGAAAAAAAAAGAGGGGAGGTATAACCAGACTTGGATATGTTTACTTTTTAAATTTTTTTTCTTTTGTTTTTGAAATTACATAATATTTGTTTGTTTTAGTGTTGAATGAGTTATTAGTTTCATAAGGTCATGTGAGTCATGGGTGGGATGGTCATTTTTAGCCACGTACTCTCAGACAAGTTGTCTGAGAAAGTGGTATTACTGAGAGAAACTAATCAACATTTTTAAATGTAGCTAGAGAGTAAAATACAGACACAAGAGAAGACTCAATTCTTAGGACCTTTATAGCAAAGTATATGCTTTTCTGAAGCAAAGTACATAGTTGTCTTTCATTTTTGTCAAATGTCCCTGCAAACTTTCAAAATGCTCCTTTACTGGAACCAACTAGAATGAGTTCGGTTCTTTGTAAATAAAAAAAATTTCCCGTGTTGAATTCCCTTAAGTAATGAACATTGGTCTTCTAGCCTGAAGCTTCCTTTTGGGTGTGACAAATCAGACTAGTACCCAGACTTAGGACATCCTACCCTGCCGGTCTGGGCCAATAAAGCCCCAGTGCTACTCCCAGCTGAGTCGGTCTTAATTATGAAAATATTTCTCTTTTTTCCCAGCTTTACTGAGATATGATTGACAAATAAAATTTGTAACATATTGAAAGTATACAGTGTGATGATTTGAACGTTATGAAGGGATTCACAACATCCAGCTAATTAACACACCCGTAACCACACATTTATCTTTTTTTTTTTGATGATGATGAGAACACTTAGGCGCTATTTCCTTAGCAAATTTTAATCACACAGTACAGTGTTATCATCCACGGTCACCACGTAGTACATTAGATCCTCAGACCTTATGCACCTTATAGCTGTAAGTTTGCACACTTTCACCGGCTTCTCCCCATATTCCCCACTCCCCAGCCCCTGGCAACCACCATTCTACTCTGTTCTTATGAAGTCAACTTCTCTCTTTTTAGATTCCACATGTAAGTATTACCATGCATTAGTTGTTTTCTTCATCCAGCTTATTTTACTTAGTACAAATAATGCCCTTTGGGTTCATTGTGTTGTTGCAAATGGCAGGATTTTCTTTTTTATGGCTGGATAATACTCCATTGTGTAGAATACACACACACCTTACTAGTATATATATATGGTAGGTATATACATGTATGTGTGTGTGTGTTTTCTTTATCCATTCATCCATTGAGGAATACTAAGATTTGTTTGCTTTTATGTCTTGGCTATTGCGAATAATGAGAGAATGAACAGCTGTGAAGTGATAGCTCGTTGTTTGACTTGTATTTCACTGATGATTAACGATGAGCACTTGAGCACTTCTTCAAGTATTGCTGACCATTTATATATATTCTTTGGGGGAAAAAATGCCTATTCTGGTCCTCTGTTCCTTTTTGATTGGATTATTTGGGGTTTTTGCCACTGAGTTGTATGGATTTCTTATATATTTGGATATTAATGTCTTATCAGATATGTGGTCAGCCAAATATTTTCTCTGATCCCATAGGTTGACTTTTCCTTTTGTTTATCGTTTTCTTCATTGAGCAGAAGCTTTTTAGTTTGATGTAGTCCCAACCTGCTTATTCATTCCTTTGTTGCCTTTGTTTGAGGTGTCTAATTCCAAAAATTATTACCAAGACCAGAATGAAGGAGTTTACCCATTACATTGTCTTCTAGGAGTTTTAGGGTTTCAGGTCTTAGTTTAAGTCTTTAATATATTTTGAGTTAATTTTTGTGTGTGGTATAAGATAGGGGCCCAGTTTTATTCCTTTGCATGGATATATCCAGTTTGCCCAACATCATTTATAAGACACTGTCCTTTCTTCATTGTTTATTTTTGGTGGCTTTGTCAAAACTAATTGACCATATATGTATGGGTTTAGTTCTGGGCTCTCCATCCTGTGCCAGTGAACTCTGTGTCTGTTTTTATGTCAATACCACACCATTTTGATTACAACGGCTTTGTAATTTCGTTGGTGAGTAGGAAAAAACACATTCCTTCTGTGTTTCTCCTTTAGTCTCACACTACAGCATTTTCCTTCTGATACCAAAAGTGTTGATTTTCCACACATCAGGCAATTCTAAGTGACACCAGCTGATTGTTCTGCAGTTTAAACGCTGATACTGTCTACCTGGAGATAACATCAGATCCCACAAGGTTAAGAATTCAATCCTACAAGACTGTCCTCCTCTTCAGATGCCAATTCCAAGTCCAAGTTGTTACTTATGCTTCTGACCCGTGGCTCAAAATCAGAGGTTCCCATGACACCCTACTCAGGTTAGGTTAATTTGCCAGAAGTGTTCACAAAATTCAAGAAAACAGTTTACTTAGTGCAATTGCTGGCTTTTTAAAAATGATGTAACTCAGGAACAGCAAGATGGAAGACATACAATAGAGCAAGGAATGTAGGAAAGATGTGAGAAGATTCCATGCTCTCTCCCCATATACCATTCTCCCCCAGTTGCCACACATTCACCAACCCAGAAGCTCTCTGAACCCAGCACTTTGAGGACTTTTATGAAGGCTACCTCACAAAAGCATGATTAGTCATTAGCTCAACTTCCAGACCCTTTCTCTTTCCTGAAGAATGGGGATAAGGGATGAAAGTTCTGACCTTCTAACCATGATTTGGTCTTTCTGGTGGCTGGCCCCCATCCTGAGGTTATTCAGGAGCCCCCCATGAGTCACCTCAGTAGAACAGAAGATTTTAGGATCTCTGTGCCAAGAGCCAGGGACAGAGACCAATATAAATTTCTTTTCTATTATTTCACAGCTTGCTATCATAAAGTGTGATGCCCCTAGCTTTGTTCTTTTTTCAAAAAACAAAACAAAACAAAACAAAACAAAACAGCTTTTGCCCTTCAGGGTCTTTGAGGGTTCCATATGAATTTTAATACTTGTTTCTATTTCTCTGACAAATGCCATTGAAATTTTGCTAATTGCATTGAATCTGCATTTTTGTCTGCTCCCTCTTCACTGAGCCTGGAGGGGATAGCTGTGGGGAGTGTTGTGTACCCACTTACCAGTTTCTTCTTTGCTTTCTGTAGTCCCACCTGGCTCTTGAATGCAAGCCCCCATGTCTCTCAGCGGTAGGTAATTTGGGGGCCTGTGCCTATGGTGGTAGTCTTAAAATTGGAATGCTAGATGTGTGGTCCACAACCTTGCTCCTCAGGGAGAAGCTGGGAGCTGGAATTTTCCTCCTAATTGAGGGATGCCATGCTAGGCGTGAGGTTTATGACAATAGTCTGTTTCAACCTTTCCTATGCATTTCAATGTGGGTATTTTCTCAGATTCTTGATGTGTAGGAGTCATTCAACTGGTTTCTAAATTTCTCTCTCAGAGTAAACTGACCTACATGTAGCTATATATTCAGTGAATCCAGGTATGAAGGGAAATTCAGGAGCTTCCCATGTTGTCATGTTGGGTATGTCCTCCCCCAAACTAATCATGCCAATATTTCAGCAAGATGATCTGTTTGCTTTTACTTTGTATTTTGACCTACTCCTAAACTGAAATAGATTTATTATTCTTTCACCACTTTTGAAAAAGTATTAAAGCAATCGTCAATATCTATTGGACAAGGTATTCAATAGTTGGGTAAACAGAATATTAAAATACATCCAAGCACCTTAATTGGGAATTTTCCACCATGCTTTCATATAAATCCATATGTGCCCTGATTTAAGGAAATTTAAAACAATAAACATTGCAACTTAAAATAAATGATGAGGGTAAATTTGCTTTTCCAAAAAAACTCTTCAAATTCAGAGCACTCTCCTATGTGTAAAAATGTATTTCAAAGATAAGAACTACTCAGGAAAATGGGAGTGGCAGAGGGAGAAACACAGTAGTGCCCATTGATACCATCATAATCTGTGAAAATCAATAGGAGAGTGGGATTGATTTGCACAGATTTCCAGGATATGTCACTTGTTAGTGACCCCAAAGAGCCTAGGGCTCCTGAGACTCTGGAAGGAGTTTAGCTGACTACCCTCACTCAAACACACTCAAGACAATCCCCAGGAAATGGTTTCGCAGGGTTATTCTTCCCAAGGCTCAAGTCTTACGCTGAGCCGGTTACATTTGCCTCCTCTTTTTACAACACAGCTGACTTCATGCGGAGAGTCCTGGCTGCCTCCACTTCTTATTGTACTGATTTCTGTCTTTACTTAAATGCAGCTAGGATGACTTAGGACACTCAGAGGGAAAGGGAACCTGAACTCTCCACCAGACTCCCCAGTCTTTGTTGAGCAACACTCTCCTCACTGTATCTTGTCTTTCTTCTCCAGAACCAGAAAAAAAAAAGCTTTGAAAATATGGATTTATTGGAGGGCAGGTGTTAACAGTACATTTTTTTACTCATGACATCTGAATTAATGGATGTTTAATATAATTAGCCTATTATTGGTGATTATACGTTTGTTAAATTTCTGTGTGAGAGTTCTAGAAACAATTTTAAAACATTTGCTCCAGCATAGTAGGATCTGGCCCCAGGAGTCAGACGCCTGGGTTTTAATTCGAGCCTTTTCACTCACCAGCTATTGGTATTCATAGATATGACACAAACTTTCTAAGGTTTTAGTTTCTTCCTCCCTAAAATAGTAATGAAAATACAAATAACCTTGCAAGATCATTGTGTACATTGAATGATATCCATGTGCTGGTTAATTTTGTGTATCAACTTGACTGAGCCATGGTGGTGGGGGAATGGAAAGGGGTTCCCAGATAGTTTATCAAACATTATTCCAGGTATGTCTGTGAGGATGTTTTTGGATGAGATTAACATGTCAGTCAGGAGATTGGGTAGCCCTCCTCTAATCCGCTGAAGGCCTGAATAGAACAAATGACTGACTCTCCCTCAAGTAACAGGGAGCTCCTCCTGCCTGAAAACCAAACAAAACCTCTGAGCTGGGACATTGTCTTATCTGGCCTTCAGACTTGGCCTAAAGCATCTGCTCTTCTCGGTTCTCAAGACGGCCAGCTTGCAGACTGACATTGCCATCATCAGCTTACCTGGTTCTCGGACTTTTGGACAGAAATGGAACAGCACATCAGCTCTCTTGGGTCTCTGGCTTGCTGACTCCAGATCTGGGACTTCTCAGCCACCATAATTTCATGACCTGATTCCTTGTAAAAAATCAGTGTCCATAGATAGATGATAGATAGATAGATAGAAATTTAGAGAGAACCTTCTGTTTCTTTAGAGAACTCTGACTAATACAGCATATAAAGCATTTAGCACAATGTCAGACTCATACTGAGCACCTAATTCAAGGATAGCAATTATTTATAAATAAGGGACTATACTAGGCATCAGAGGAGGCCACCACTGAAATGACTCAAAATCAAACATCTGCCTTCAGAGATTCCACAGGTTAATAGTAGTGATAGGGTATGCATATTACTAAATGTTAATCCCTTGCTTAAAATCCATCCTATGGCAACCTATGAGCTACAGGATAGAAAAGCTTATTCCTGGATATGGAATACAAGCCCCTTCTTTTTCTAGTCCTTGCAATGCCTTCGCATGTCATGCCAACACAGTCTTTTCCTGTCGTGTGCTGTGTTCCCTCCCCCACAGCGGTCTTTCAGACACCACATCTCTGTTTCTGACGATGTGTTCTCTTTGTATTCCCGAAAATCTCCTACTCGGCTGTCAAACTGCATCCTATAGGACTTCAGATGTTCCTCTACACATGTTCCCTTTAGTACCTTTCCTTTGCCTTTATAGCTCAATCCATAATCCAATATCTCTGCTGGTTTTCAAATCCTGTAGAGGTCCCACCATGAGTCCAAATCATCCCTATCTTGGATGCCAACACACTGAAGAATGCTGGAGGAGCATCCAGAGGACACATGCTAGTGTCAGGGGTCCAGAAGCCTCTAGGGAGAACCTAACCTCAAAGAAGATGACCCAGGAACAAAGCCTCAGGTCTGGATTGGAGGGCATTATAATTAACTGAATATTTACTCAAAAACCTAAAAAGCCAGTGGTCAAGAGCTGTCATCTTATATCAAAATACAGTTGTGTGACTTGCTTTTTACTCTCACTACATAATTTGAGCATTCTCTTATGTTATAAACAATCTCCTACATCATTTTTATGCCTTTGAAATCTCTACTGAATCATAATATATTTAACCAATCCCCTCTTGTTGTTATTTCCACCAATACTGCATTCTAAATAGTCTCACGATTAATCTTCTTGAGCCATCATCTTTCTGAACCTCCAGGGGTTTCTTAGGTTAAATAACTAAGATACAGAATGGCTATATCAAAAAAGTGCATATTTTTAAGAATTTTGGAGCTAATTTCCAAATAGTCTCATAGAAGGGTACCTTGGGCAGAGTATTTCCTCCAACAGTACATGAGACTGATTCAGAAGAATTTAAAGAGTCCTAAGCTCATAGAGATAACACAGTCTCTATCCATCCATCCGTCCATCCATCCAACTAGTCATGCATGAGACAAATATTTGAGTGTGTACTCTACACGTATGTTAGGGATCGAGTAGTGAAAAATACAAACAGAGCTCCTACCCTCCCTGTACTCACATCCTAGTAGAGCAATCAGACCAGCAATGACAACAGTGACCATTTATTGGTCAGTAGCCTTACTACCACTTCCATTCCAACACGATGTCTCATTTTAAAAACACGGTCCCTGCCTTATTGTTGAGACTAAGCATCCCATGCTTGGTCTTCTTATTTTCCCATACCAGGATACCAGGGTCTTTTTGAGTTCTGTTGGCGATGCTACAGGGTACTGGAACAGCAGGCAACCCAGCTGAGAGCATTTCCCCATGTCTGTGCAAGTTACCTGCGCCAAACTCCAGCGGCACATTATTCGTTTTCTGGTAAAGTAAATTAAAACTATGACTACCTTGGGCCTCACTTTACTCACTCTGTGCCAGGCCTTATAGCAGGCACCTAATATAAATTATTTCATTTAATCCAAACAACAATGCAATGGGAATGATAACTGTTGTTATTCTAACCTACAAGTAAGAAACAGGAGGATCTGAGAATCTAACAGACAGCAGAGCCAGGACACAAATACAAATCTCTCTTACCGGCAATTCACTCTACTGTTTGCCCGGGTCTCTGGCTGTGCCCTGCTACAATGCTTCGTTCTGCCTGCCTAGGCATTCCCTGGTCATCCATGGCTCAGACCCTCTCCAAAGGCAATGGGCAGCTGGGGCCTGGCACTCTCCAAACCACGTTGATAAGGTATCAAACTTCTTGGGGCCTAACCCAGTAATCTCCATTGCCAGTGATTCCCAAAGTGTGGCCCAAAGGTCACCTGCTACAGAACAAAGGGAAGCCCTTGTTTAAATGAATCAGCAAAATATGGTGTGTGCTTACAATAAAATATTATTCAGCCATAAAAGGAAACGTAGTACTGAGATATGCTACCACACAGATGAACGTCCAAACACCATCCGAAGTGAAACAGGCCAGATGCCAAAGGACAAACGCTGGATGATTCCATGTATAGAAGATATCTGGAGTAGGCAGATCCACAGAGACAGAAGGCAGACTAGTGACCACCAAGACCTGGGAGGAGTTGGGGGACAGGAAGAGACTGCTTACTGGACACAGTGTCTCCTTTGAGGGTGATGAGTGTGTCTCGGCACTAGACAGAGGAGATGGGTGCAAAACACTGGGAATGGACTAAATACCTCTAGGTTGTTCGCTTCAGGATGGCTAATATTATGTCACGTGAAGTTTGCCTTGATTAAAAAAGAAGGGAGAGCAGCCACCTACTGAGTCAAATATTTGGGCTCAGAAATGTCCTTTTGTATAAGATCCCAGGTGTGCAAGATCACCAGGTGTATCCTGGTGGACACTAACATTTGAAAATATTCCTTAAAATCTCCCAGGATGGCTAAATCAGACAATCATCCAAAAGAACCCAGAAGTTACGGTCTTGTTGTTTTGCTTTCCAAAGCTCACTTGTAAGAAAACAAATCCTAGAGCAAAAGCATGATTATAACTCGCACAAAGAGCCCTCATGCAAGGCAACATCCGTGATCTGCCTGATGTCATTATTGCCAATTAGCAAGGAATCCAGAGGGTTTGCCTAGACCACGTATGTATGTCCAGACCAGTCAATGGGATGGGGAAAACGAGGTCAGAGAGCAAGGGGCAGGAAAGGAATGATGATATATGTGCAGAAGGACGAATGGAAGGCCAGAGCAGGGGGGCTACTAGCTAATCAATATGAACAGGCAAAGTAATGGCACAGCTCCTGAAAAGCCCTGAATTCAAGTAAACGGGAATCAATGGGCTAAAAACCATGGATTCAATAAAGCCATTAAGTCACAGCAATTCCTTTTGAGGTAAATGAATTCCTTTGTGGCCGTGTCCCCTGTGGCTCCCAAGACTCAATATTCTCCTGGCAACGGATTCGGTTAGCATGGCGCTCTATAAAGGCTTCATGACATCCTCCCCCATTTTATCCCTAGGGGAGGGGGACTTCATCACTTTGGCTGTTTTCCATCAACACATTGTTCTTGCTTCAAGTGCCAAGTGAATTGCTTATGTTGCAAGTGGAACAACCTGATCGTACCTGCTAAGACTTAGCAAGTGGCCAGGTCCTCAGGTTGGTGCTGTTGGTGATAACCTTCCTAGAGAACCATACCAAGTCACCGTGCATTCTCTTCCTCATGAACATAGTAGCAAGACTAACCCTGAAGATGGGTGCTATACTAAGATTATCATTTCATTTGTCTTATTTAATTCCTGCAACGGCCATATGAGGTAGGCACGATTGTGTCCATTTCGTGGATGAGGACACTGAGTCTTGAATGGTTGCGTAACTGCTGCAATGTCCCCTGACTCTAAAGCCTGTCTCATGACCACTACACTATATTACCTCCATCTACTGAAACCCTCCAAGACTCCAGGAAATGACAGAGTCCCACTCCACCCACCACCTGCCAGCAGTCAGAGGGGGTAAGTGAGAGCATGAAGCACACACACACACACACACACACACACAAAAGAGTGGATTTCCACCCAACTAGAGTCTTTGTTCTGAAGGACACTGATCAGTAGGCTTCCACACTCCCTTACAGTCTTATTAGCCAAACCCTCATTAGCTTGTAGCCAGGTGAGGAAGAAGAGAGTATTTCAGGTGAGTGAGTACAAAAGACCAACAAGCTAGCCTTGCTGCAAGGGCACACATGCAATACATTCAGACACATTAAAGCAATTGCTTTGGATTTGAACAAACTGGTTCCTAACTTCCAGCTCCTCCTTTAAGTGTGGCAAACTGTGGCAGTTTTGATCTTACTAAGAGTCTACATTCTCATTTGTAAATTGGAAACGTTTATCTTCTATGGTGGCCAGAATGAGTGAATGGGGTACTCCACATAAGAGCATTGAGCACCTGCCTAGCACAGAATGAATTCTTAAATGCTGCCATTATTATTCCCAAGACCGGACCACTACCATGCCAATCAACTCCACACATGCTGCCGCTGGCTGCCTGGCCGAGGTTAGGGCCTGTGGTCACCAAAACCTGGGTGTTCTTCCCACTACGCAGTTTGTGGCCTAGTTTTGTAACCTTTCTGAACTTCCGTTTATCTAGCACCTAAACAGAAATAATAGTATTGTCTACCTCCTGGGGCTTGTAGCCTGGAATTTTAAAAGGAGAGAGGCTTTACTGACAGCCTGGCTCTGAATTTTATGGATTTGATCACCCACTGTAATACTCTCTTTACCCAGAGTTTTCAACTCCATCATTTTTTTTCTGTTCCAATATTGCAAAACATGTTGATCAGGAATTAATGCAGTGTTTTAAAACTCTGTAGGGCACCCAGCCAAAGGCTCCCTGGAAGAAGCCAAGGCTTGCAGCTCATGGCACTTAGAGACACTGGCCACTAGAGGCCGCTGGTAAGCCACAGAAACCTGGAAGGATGCCTGTCCCCTTTTAAACACTGTATTTCTTATTTAAAGGGCTTTCTGAGTTATCAGAAACCTAGCTCAGGGGACCCTTGCGAGGAGGGATGGTTTTATTTTCTATAAGGGTGTGAGCCTAATTTTCTCCTGAGGTTCCTTTCTGAATGGAAAGGAAGATGGACCGTAGTTTGCCACAAGGCTGGTCAGAAAAAAAACACCTGCGTGGTAGCATTTGTGAAATCCGGGGAGAACCTCCACCTGTAAGAATATCCCCAGTGCCCAGTGATTGGAATCCCTTTAAGTCTTATATATACTGTAAAGGTCTAAAGCCCGCTGACCTACCTGAATATCCAGGGAGGGGACCTCATGGGGGGCCACTATTAGATGATATTAGCAGAAAAGGAAATCAGAGCACAACAAAGGAAGGCATGCAAACCTGTAGTTCCCAGATGTGGGTTTGAATTTTAAGTTGCCAGTTACTAGCTGTTAAGCCTTGGGCAAGTAAGTTACTTAATCTCTCTGAGCTTCAGTTTCCTTTAAATCCCCTACCTCGTGGACTTGTTGCAGTTTAGTTAAATGAGATGTCATATATAAAATTGTGCATGTATGACAGACTAAGTGATTTTTATTAGTTATCATTCTTTTCTTGGGTCAAAATAGGAGCTGAACTTAAGGCATGGGGAACAAACATGCTGGTGGGGGGTTGGGGAGGTGGGAGTTAAGAAGAGGAGTAAGAGTACAAGGGAAGTTTAAAAGGCAGGTAGGTACCAAAGTAAATGTGTCTAGTTCATCAATGTCCAGACAAAGCAAGTCAAGAAACCCTGACATGCCTATGCACATATTCAGTTTTTTTTTTTTCCTGTTGTGTGTTCTTAGGGTATGTAACGGGTGTGTGTGTATAATGCTAGTGGCATTAAAACTACAGCTCAGGGGCGCCTGGGTGGCTCAGTGGGTTAAGGCCTCTGCCTCCGGCTCAGGTCATGATCCCAGGGTCCTGGGATCGAGTCCCACATCAGGCTCCTTGCTCGGCAGGGAGCCTGCTTCCTCCTCTCTCTCTCTGCCCGACTCTCTGCCTACTTGTGATCTCTGTCAAATAAATAAATAAAATCTTAAAAAAAAAAAAGAAAAAAACTACAGCTCAGAGGGGCTCCTGGGTGGCCCAGTGAGTTGAAGCCTCTGCCTTCGGCTCAGATCATGATCTCAGGGTCCTGGGATGGAGCCCCGCATCGGGCCCTCTGCTCAGCGGGAAGCCTGCTTCCTCCTCTCTCTCTATGCCTGCCTCTCTGCCTGCTTGTGATCTCTGCTTGTCGAGTAAATAAATAAAATCTTTAAAAAGAAAAAAATTACAGCTCAGATTTATATCCCAGATCCCAAACATTAAGTCCCCTGGAGGCAGGACACCAGAGGTGTCATGAGACTAGAAAAAATATTCGTTGGTACAGAGATCAGGAAACAGGAGGAAGATTAGGAGTCTACCCAATTCTGGACCCCATGCTGGGAGAGACACAAATCAAATCAGAGTACATCCAGAAGTGCGGGAGTGTCTTGGGAAGAGCACACAAACAGTCCGTGATGGCGAGTTGAAACAATGAGGAATGATTTGCTAGAAAGAGAAACACAAAGAGAATTTGATCCCTTTCTCTGGATCTATCTTCCCAAGAAGGTAGACTTAGGATCACTGAGGGTTGGAAAGTCCATGAATATCGTAACCTCACTGTGTGTGTGTGTGTGTGTGTGTGTAATTTTATGTACTGTGCATCTTTTAAGGGAAAAGAATACACAACTTTAATCAGATTCTCATCGGACATCAAAAAACTTAAGAATCCTTGATATAAATAATAACAGCTAATATTTATCAAGCAATGACTATGTATCAGGCCGTGGGCCAAGCCCTTCATGTAAATTATTGGATCCGTACAAGAGCGCTCCAGAGGCGGGATCATTAACTATGGATGTTGGCTCTGGAGCCAAGCCTTCCTTACTTGATATCCCAATTCTGCCATTAATCAGCTACATGATCTCTGGCAACCCACTTTCTCAGTTTTCCAGTCTGTGAAAGGGGCTACCTATAAAGGCCTCCAAATGTTGTGAGGAATGAGTTAGTAACCTGTAAAGCTGTAAAGCTCTTTCAACAACAGATGCCATAACATACTTTGTTAACTACTCAGTGGCATGCTGGTCAATGTCTTAAAACCATCTCCTAAAGGAGCAAAAAAGCTCTAATTATAGTATTGGACACTTTCAGTGGTATAAATGCCATCTTGGCCAATGTCAAGCTAGCAAAGTTAAGCCACCAGCTCACAAAATTCCTAAGAACTTAACAATCAGTTTTGATGTGATGATACAAGCCAGCTCCAGCATAGCCGCAAATTAAAGCCCCAGTCATTCAGCGCTAACTGGAGATGGCCCACAGATGTCTTCTTGGTCCCTTGAAGCCGTGGAGCTCATGTAGAATTGAGAGAAGCCAAGCTCATATTCCATTAGAGGAAACGAGTTCGAAAAGAGTTTAAAGAAAGTTTAAGAGAATGGAGTCTGTTTGGGACAAGAGTTTTCTGCAAGCGGTAGACATGGATCTTCCCTGGGGTAAGCAGAAATCAGCAGCGATCATGGTGTCCTCATTACAAACAATGTGCTTTACCGCCATGCTTTCCTGTAATCCTCACGACAGCCCTTTAAAGTAGGTGGTCCTAGGTGGTCCTTGTCTCAGGTTCATAGAAGAGGGAAAGGAGGCTCCAAGATATACAAAATCTGTCTAGGAACAGAAGACAGGAGGAGTGAGACCTGAAAGCAGAGCCTAGGCCTGAGCAACTTCTTCCCACTTCTCTGTGCTGGTGCTCACACAACAGAGAGACACCCAGGGAAGGCATTGGGTCACTGTAAGGGTGGAAAGGGACGTCCTTCGAACTCTCTTGGATAAATTCTTAACATCCACAGACTTTTCCACAGCCTGCTCCAGAAAGCCCCTTCATGGATGAATCCTTCAAGCTGCTCTATGAAAACAAGGCTCCCCCAGTCACCCAAATCCCAGGACCTTTCTGCTGCTGCCCTGTTGGGTTACTTCCCCACAGTGGTTCTCTGGGACTCTCAATATCCTCTGCCCTTATCCACTAGAGTCCTTCCCACAGAGTAAGTTCAAGTACCCAACCTGAGGCCATTTAGGGAAACTGCACCCATGACGTCATAGTCACATGACCTAGGAAGCCATGCAAAAATGTTAAGCCTTTCACCATCACTGATGGATCTTCTCCTCTTATTACTCTAGAGAGACCCTATGAGTATAATTAGAATGACAGTTCAGGGATTAGATTGCTGGGTTCCAATTATGGCTCTGTCATTTGTTAATTATGTGACTTTGGGCAATTTACGTAATCTCCATGTGCTTCAGTTTCCTCATCTGTAAAATGTTGATGATACATACAGTCCCCTTCAAAATACTGTCATGAGGACTCAATAAGATAATATTGAGAAAGGCTTTAAAGGGGGATTAAAGTAATATTGTGAAAATACAACACACTTGAGGCACCGGGGTGGCTCAGTTAAGCATCTGACTTTTGAGTTTGACTTGGGTCATAATCTCAGGATTATGAGATCAAGCCCCATGTCAGGCTCACACACTGGGTGTGGATCCTGCTTAAGATTCTCTCTCTCCATCTCCACCTGCCCTCCCCTCCTCCCTCTCTAAAACACACACACACACACACACACACACACACACACTCAGTGTTAACCATTACAGCCTGATCATCCTCCACGTGTAACCTTTAGGAGCTACTGAGCTCCATCCTACCATTCTGGGATCCTGGTCCTAGAACTCCTTGACTTGCTCATATATTTTTTTATTTAAATTCAATTAACCAACATATCACCATATTAACATATTACCATACCATACCAACATTAACCAACATCATTAGCTTTTGATGTAGTGTTCAATGATTCATTAGTTGCATATAACACCCAGTGCTCATCATATCACGTGCCCTCCTTAATGCCCATCCCCCAGGCTTGCTTATATTTAACCCAAAGCAGTGGTTCCTAATCTTTTAAAAAGTTACTGATCTGGGGCACCTGGGTGGCTCAGTGGGTTAAAGCCTCTGCCTTCAGCTCAGGTCATGATCCCAGGGTGCTGAGATCGAGCCCCGCATTGGGCTCTCTGCTCAGCGGGGAGCCTGCTTCCCTCTCTCTCTCTGCCTGCCTCTCTGCCTACTTGTGATCTCTGTCAAATAAATAAATAAAAATCTTAAAAAAATAAAAAAATAAAATGTTACTGATCCCTTTGGGAAGTAATCTCTATATACCCTATTTCCAGTGAAATATACATATGCAAATTTTACATATATTTCTCAGGGGACTACCTTGACCTGTGAAGCCCATCCTTGACTTGCAGTCAATTGTAGTCAGACTACAATTCCTTGCCTTCCATTTCAGTTTGTTCATCCATGATTTGGCTCCCAGAGCCCTGCCTCTTCCTGTTCCATTTCTATCTCCCATCTGCTTTCTCTGATTCTATTTACATGCAAGCGTTTCTCAGCATCCCCTTCTTGCCTGCCTCTAATCCCTTACTAACTAACATAGCTCTTCATCCAATGGCAACGCCCATAATCGCTAAGGATCAAAATAATTGGGAACATACGTTTTAAGCATACGCTGACAGTGCTAGAGAGAACTGTAATACCGTACAGAGAAGATCCTGAATTATCTCCCTTTCTAACAACCACAATTTCTTCACCTCTAGTTTACATGCCACCATTCCACTTTTGCCATTTCTAAAGCCACCTGTCAGTTCATAAGGATACTTTCAGGACGGGGCAAGCTTGAAACTATAGCATCCTGTCTGCCATAAAGATAAGTACAAAATTTAGCTGAAATTTAGCAGGTCCCCAGTGATAAGATACTGTCCGTAAGCATACAGCATGTTTAATCAGTAGAAAGATCATGGCCTTTTTCGTGCCTTGAAAACTTACATATATTATATATGTATGACCTTAAGCAAGTCCTCTGGACCTTGCCTTAGTCATTTGTAAAATGGATCTAAGCATGAGAGTAAATGTAGTGGTGTGCACCAAAAGAAGAAAGCCCATGTTTATCACCAGCAATCATTCATCAACTGAACATCTGTTTACCGAGAACTTGCTGTGAGTTAGCCATTATGGTGAGGCTGAGAATGCATCTAAGGGAAAGATACAGTGTCTGCCCTCAAATTGCTCACAGTGCTTTTGGGAAAACATATCTTGGCAACTCTGTGTTAGAAGAATACACAGGATGCTCTAGGAACCAAGGGAAGAGATACTTGGAAAAATGCTCAGCACACAGCAGGCACTCAGCAAATGCGACTTCTCTTCCTTGACCGACAGGTAGACCCTCCAGTAACCAAATCAATAATCTTTTTACCGATGATGCCCTAGAGGGTAAATTCTAGGTAATGCCTGTCTTCTCAGACACAGTAGGTGTCATACCCCATCATCCACTCAAAACACCAGGGGAGAAAGCCCCCAAAGCTTCATTAGACAGAGGACAGAGAGCCCTATACCAACCAAATGAGTTGAGCCCAACTCTTCACTCCATTCATTAGAGCACTCACTGTTCTTATCTTACGGCCAGGAGAGCAATAATAAAGAAAGCAGCCAAGAAAATTAATCAGGACCCAGAGAATTTTAATAAAATGTTATTAGAAGTCAGCACAAATTGTGGGGAAGAGAGGAGGTGCAGTCTCTGGGGCACCTATTCTGGTTTTAATTGGATGACACAGGTCTAGCTGGTCTAAAAAAACGCCCCACTGATTCCTAGGTTTTGCTCATTTGCCTACAGCAGAATCACATTTCTTAGCTGTTCTCCTTCAGCCCCTGCCTTGCCTAACACCTGCCCCATCTCTTTTATTAGCGACCCCCTGCCCTCTATTGCAGAGGACCCTACTTACGGCACATCCATGGCACTTTCTATGACAGACAAGGGCCTGGTATTAGAAATAAGAGAACCAGGCATTTGGTCTCAGCTTCTGCCTTTAACCCACTGTGAAACTTTATCAAAATCTACATTCCCCACTAGGTCTCATCTATCAAATGGGAACATTGGACATTTCATTATCCCTACTGGTCTTAATTCCATTTTTTAAAAGATTTTATTTATTTATTTGAGAGAGAGAGTAAGTAAGAGACAGCATGATAGGGTAGAAGGTCAGAGGGAGAAGCAGACTCCCCACAGAGCTGGGAGCCAGATGTGGGACTTGATCCCCAGACTCTGGGATCATGATCCGAGCCGAAAGCAGTCGCCCAACCAACTGAGCCACCCAGGAACCCCTGTCTTTAATTCTAAAAAGTGTATTCATGCCCTATGATTTGCAACAGAAGAGTCTGATTAATGGCTGTATCCCTACCTTGCATTAAAAGACAAGATGATCATGTTTTATTCTTTTCTGCTCCCAGAGAAACTCCCAACCTGAATAAAGGAATAAGCTTCTTTGCCAACTGTTTGATATGAACCAGCTTTCCCTTAGGACCTTCCCGCTTGTCCTTCCACAGGGCGCAGTGCTATCCACATGCTGGTCTTCCCTCCCTGTGTTGCTGGGCAACAGAGCATATAGTGCTTTGTCCTCTCGAAGGCTACCCCATCTATTGAGAATTAAGGAGTGCACTTGTTGCGATGAGCACAAAGTGATGTATGGACACGTTAAATGATTATATGGTATTCCTGAAACTAATAGCATTTATGTTAATAACCCAAATTAAAATGAAAACTTAAAAAAATAAAAAATAAAAGTCTGCCTCACCCATTAACTTTCCCAAGATTTCTGGGGAGATAGGCAGAATGGACATGATTATTCTCATTTTACCTATAAGGAAAGTGAGGCTGAGAAAAATTGAATTGCTAATGTCATACATCAATTAAAAGGTAGCCTAGACCCATGTTTAAATTCCCCACCCACTGCTCTTTCTACTCTTATTACCACACTGCTTGGACAACTCCAGAGACATTCCAAAACTAATATTCTAACAGTCCAGCATAGGGAAAGGACGATACTAATTTAAAAATTACTAATAAATGCAGACTAAACAAATTAATTGTGTAATGGATAAAAGTACAGGAAGGCCAAAGCCCAGGTAAGAAAGAAAGGGAAACAAAGAATAATTTTTCTTTGGTTTCACCAAAGAAAATGACACCAACCATAACAGAGGTGGACAAGTTTCTTGGCAATAGGAAAAAATATTGCAAACGCAGCTTTGAGATTAAATTTTTTAGAAAGAGCAATGTAAGGATTTTTTTCCTCCCATTTTAGTTTATTTGCTATTTTATTAATATTCTGTATTTCATAGTTACCAAAAAAACCTCTTCTATAGCATAGTGAAAATAAATTGGTAACGTCAGCACTTTCTCTTCACAGCTGGGTCCCAGGTTGGTAATGTTTTTCTCCCATAAAACCATAATCCCATAAAATTTAAGGTTATTAACTTGCAGGTGAATAATTCATGAGGGCAATTATGAAACATTTATGATGGAATATTATGAGCTTCCAAATAAAAGAAAACATTTGGGGTCACCAAATTGACAAACTTTGGTAGCTGTGCTTAGATCTCCCATGAGGGACACGTGTGGGCATTCTCTGCAGCCTTGGACACTGGAAATGGGCTAACATCCCTCTAAGACATGTCTGGAACATATCCCAGCAACTCAGCCAGCTGGTGTCACAGTCCAGTCCAAGAGACAGAAGTATTGCTTGAGGCTAACAGGAATAGTGAGGAGAACAAAGCCTTTGGGGGGGGGGGGAGCAGATACACTGTGCCAGGCTCTGCAGAAATCACTTCATATGTCTTATGTCCTTCATCCTCACAATCCTCTAAAACCAGTATTGTCCTTATCATCCCTACTATTTAGATGAGAAAACTGAGTCATGGCAAGTTTAATAACTTGCCAAAAATCTCATATCCAAGAAGAGGCAGCACCAGGATTCTAACCCAGGGAGCTGAGCCCTCGAGCCTCCACTCTCCACCACCATGATGCACTGTCAGGCCAGACAAGAGCTGGAGAATGATCTTGTGACTTTTACACACAGCGTGTCATGTTCTTCAAAGTACTTTCTCATGTATTATTCCCCTCTCGCATGGCTTCTCTGTAACAGCATCGCTGGATATTGCTGGATATTGTTGGACCAGTGTTATTGTCTCCATTTTACAGATGAGTAAACTGAGGTCCAGAAAGTTTAAATGACCTGATCAAGGTCACACAGCAAGTTAGTAGAGGCACCGCAAGGAGGACCTCGAGGTTTAATCACAGTGATGATCACCATAAAATAACAGAATTGGACAAAAGCTTTCCTT
Source organism: Mellivora capensis (assembly GCA_004024625.1). Taxonomy (NCBI): domain Eukaryota; kingdom Metazoa; phylum Chordata; class Mammalia; order Carnivora; family Mustelidae; genus Mellivora; species Mellivora capensis. The sequence goes on from PISX010003738.1 coordinate 79,494, forward strand.
GCTAAACCTCCCATCTAACACAGCACTTCTGCAGATAGAACACCCAGGCTCTCCTTAAGCCCCCCACCCCCCGTGATAAAGTGCTCCATGCTTAATACAAAATCCTCTTCCATCGTTGTAAAACTCAAATGATTTTCCTTATCCTGACAGAGTATTTGCCTCTTCACAACTGACTACTGTTTCATCTTAAGTCTTCTCCTTCTCCTCTTAGCAGCCACATGGCCCCTCCTCCTTGTGGGTTTTTCCCCCACCACTTTCAGCTTGTCATCCCTCTCGCCTGCCAGGATCTTCCATTATGCCTTAGACAACATGTGTTTTCAATTAATGTCCTTTCTTAATTCTTTTCCTAGATATGCCCTACTACGTTAATACTTTTCCTTCTGAACAAAGCTGAAGCCCATCTCCAGGGACACCTGTTTAGAGTTGGGCAAATCTTTCCTCCCACAAGGAGCTGTAACCATCCTTCTCTCTACTGATGCAGGTAAATGTAGCTGAGAATCCATTAACTATTTTCATAATGTTTTTAAATAAGCTTGATACCCCATCCTGAAATGTTTTCATTTGATCAGCTATCAAACGAGGTTGCCTTTATCACATCTCTCCCCCTGTACATGTCCCCTTCCTCTCTTATAGGATATGGTAACATCAAACCATCTTCTGGTGCAGGCAGAAATCACACTCCCAGCGTCATTTCATTTGTTTGCATTTGCTCTGCTGTACTGAGTAGTGAGCACAGGCTGAGATTTGCGGGTGCCAAAAGTAGCCCAAGGAAATAGAGGGAAAAAGGCCTACTGGGGAACAGGGTGAATCAGCCTCTCTGTTCCAAATTAACTCCATGTGATTAGATTCTCACCATGACATCATTATGTTTCAAGAGCTAGTCATTGCCTTCCTGCTACAGAGATGGGCCCACTACTCTCTAGAAATGAGAGGGATCCTAAAGACATCTTGCCCAAACTCAGGCCCAGAGATGGAAAAGGGCCTGCCCAGTCAATGCTAAATATGGGATTCTATCCCTGGGCACAGGACTCCACGCCCCTCTCCACTACATTTGAATCTCAGAGATCGTCCAGTCCTACACCTCATTAAAGTTGAGCTAACTGAGGTACAAAGAGAGCACTTCACCCAGCCCAGGAGTGCTCTGGTACAAAGACAAAGGTTCATGGTCATTGCTTTTCATTGAAGAAAAAAGGAAATGTGATCTATTGCATTTCCATGCTGAGACCATCCAGCCCATATCACAGATGAAAACACCCACATCATCTGACTTCTTTCAGCACCGAAGGCATTTTGCAGGCAGAGCTGGGTCTTGCCTTGACTATTACTTCACTTCTATGTTCCCCAATAAAAACAGACATGCTTGATTCCCGAGGTCACCCTGAAGTCCTCGTTAAGTGAGGACAACCAGGGAGGAGAATTTCAACTCTGCATGTAAAGGACAGGGGAATCCAAAGGAATCCTAAGCCAGTACCTTCTGCTGCCCATCAGTGGTGCTGGCCTGAGAAAAACGCAAGGGAAAGTCCACAGTGAAAGCCCAAAGGTGAGCTACACCAAACCATTCTATCACGGAAGCTGCGTAGCCTCACTCGATTGTCAAGAGTCTGCAGATCATACTCCATAGCCAATGTCCCTTAAGCAAAAGTCTATTATGCACTCTCTTCAGACGGCATGCTGTGACCAACCCTCTGTCACAGATACTCATTTTTCAGCCTGTTTTCTCCCTGGATGTGAGGATGATCCATGTCTCTAGGCCGAACTGCCCCGGCCCTGCCCCCCCACCACTTTGCAGTTAGGCACTGGGATGCTGTTGAATAAGCGAAAGAAGGATGAACACGTGTCAGTGGGGCAGAATCAATACAGGATGGGCTTAAGGGGAGAATCTGCCCAGATTGTCTTAAACTACATCTCTCTTACCTAGTTGGTGCATGACGAATATTTTTTTAAATGCAAAGCTAAAAAAAAAAAAGAGAGATGTGGCCTTCTTTCACATTTTTAAAGTTGAGGAACTACATCAAAAAAAATTTAATTTGGGGTGACATGAGTTGGGGGGCAGATGGGGTTTTAGGGAGAGAAGCCCACCTTCACCTCCCTCCATGGTCAGCCCCAAGCACTCAGCCAAAGGAAAAAGACCCAAAATATGAAGCCAGGTAGCCAGCTCATCCTGGATTTCCCATCAAGGTTGGTACCTTGCATTTCTTAGCCAGCCGCCCATGCCAAGAGAAGGCACTGCCGTTCTCCACGTGCAGACAAAAGGAGGCAGCCCAGGAATGCCAAGCTGGCAAGCCTGTCTCAGAGAGCTCTGGCAGGGAAGTGTGGGTTAGGCAAAACCACCTGTTCCTAGAACACCCCTGAAGAAGGATTAAGAAGACGCTGTCTTGGGGAGAGCCAGATCTTAACTGAAATCCAAGTTGCTACATTTGCAACCCTAGTGAGAACATGGGAGTCTCTATCCCTGCAGAGTCCAGGGCATCTGGCCGGTTCTGAACACAGGGATACTGCAAATACACCTTCTTTAGCACAGAAGTTACTGCACACCCCCCTCATTTGCTTCTGATTTTTCAATTACACTGGTATAATGTACTTAAAATCTGGCTTTTATTTGGAAAGATAAACAGCAGTTTGGTAATTTCATTGCTATGTCAATTTGCAAAGAAAATTCTATTTAAAATCAGTGACTGGCCCATTGCCACCATCCCAGCCAGCAGCAAGCTGTCTAAAGGGACAAGAGAGGTGGCAGCTGAGTCTCTTGGTGGACAATGCAGCTGGCAGGAAACCACTCCTTGTCCCTGCAACTGTCCCCTGAGATGCTCCCTAGCTTTTCTCAGTGTCCAAAGCCCAGACTTGGAAGCAAAGATTGATTTTTTTTTCCTTATCCTTTCTGGCTGTTTTGCATATAGCAAATATTCATGAAATATCTATGATGCGCCCAGCACCGTGCTGAGTGCTTTTTACATGGTAACTCATTTGATCCTCATGACCATCCTTTGAAAAGCCTGTTATCATCTTTCATCTAATGGGTGAGCCAACAGAAACTCAGGGAAATGAAATGACATGAACAAATTCTCATATTTCATAGTCCCAGTGCAATCCCAAGGCTGTCTCCCCACAGCAGACATGTTTAACCTCTAATGGAAACTGACTTTGACTCTACTCACCTAGCCCACCTCTAACCTACCTGGACCATAGTAGACACTCATTAAATGTTTGTTAGGGAAATGAGCGATTGAATGGCCTCATACTTACTCTCATAGTCTGACCCCAAGCACAGATGAAGCCCTAATCAGGATCACATAAGCCAAGCCACAGTTTTAGACCAACCCTCCAAGTCAGGCGATCACCTGATTCATCAGAGGCCAGGTCTGCACAACCTCCATGCATCTTACCCTGTGACCCTGCCCCGCTGAAAACCCTTCTTTCCACAGCTCAAACTCAAGCTCATTACACCCCTCCAGGGCCTTTGCAAAGGTTGTGCCTTCTGCCTGAGCCATGTCCCTGCCCCTCTTCACCTAAGTATCAACGCAGCCATCACTTGCTTGAGGGTGCCTTCTGGACCCTCCAGTCTGGGTCAGGTTTCTTTACTCAACACTCTTCCAGAGCCACATCTCTATTTCACAGTCTGTTATCTCCATCTGCTACCATTCCGTCATTCATATCTGTCTCCCCTGCCAGACCGTATGTTCCAGGACCAGAGAGGGTGTCTTGTAGGACAACAGCGAGTCCCCAGTATCCAGAGCAGCACTTCCTTACATCAGGAAACATTTGTCAGTGAAGGTCTAGACCATGCCCTAATCACAGTCACAGCACTTTCACCCTGGCCATAAATTGGAAATGTCTAGGTTCAAAGCTCACACGTAAGCATGCTGGTACAGTTGAGTGAAAGTTCAAAAATCATGGAATGATTCAAGGTTTAGGTCCTACTAACAGCAAATGATTTTTCTAGGTTAAAAAATCTAGAACTTGAACTCATGTATTGATGGAACCCAAGAGATATTTCCACCAGTTTGGCATACTCATCCTTTAAATTCTGCTCCCACTCTTCTTACATAATATCAAAAAGGACTTTTGGTAAGTAAAGACATGATTGCTTTACAACCTGTCTAAAGGAAATCCTATTATATAGAATGGTAAGGGACAGTTAAAATTATTTTGTTCACCAAGGTTCTGCTGTGGAAGAGAAGTACAGGTCTGTCCCACTATCTGAAGTTAGAGTGTTCCTATGAAAGCTTTTGAAAGCCACAATGACGTAAAGCCAAGAATCAATGACCATTTTACCAAAGTGAGAACCCTCTTTGGATTTCTTTCAGTTAGTGAAACTGGGTATGAATGTAGATCTCTTATAAAAGCAAAGTGGTATGAAGTAAATTTTCAGAGAGTGGGGGAAACCTATATCAGGTGTCATTAAGCCATTTACTAAAGCTGGAAATAGAGGCACCATATAGAAATTTTCACTGCAACCTAGTCTTCTGAAATAAGATTTCATATGTAAATTATTCTGGGAGAAGATAAGCTGGGAGGAATGATTATGTGATGCTTCTACGTGCATTTCTGAATTAATTACTTAATTCATCAAGTATCTACTGGATGTCTGCTCTGTGTCTAGCACTAGGCTACATTATTGAAACACAGTCCCTTTCTCAGCAAAGTGCTTTGGTTTGGTTCTGTGCACTCTGTATAAGGCAAGGAAATGAACACCCAAAGATGTTTGGTTGCTTGCTCAAAAGTCACATGTGCATGGCTAATGCCAGAACCTGAAGCCTGTTTTCCCAGAAAATAGCAAACCTCCCCCAGCAGACAGAGGTGACTCAGAACACTTAGAATGACGTGAGGATGGGTCTGCAGCTGGGGCCGGGCTTTAGGCCATCGCTTGAACCAGTGATTAATCTGGCTGGAGCCATAGGCTCACCTCGAGAGAACAGGAATAACCTCTGGCTTAAAAGGAAATCAAACCCCTTGGTGTTATTTTACTTTTTATAGGATAAAACAGAACACGGGGAAACAGGGTTGTCATTGGTTCCACAAAGAAAAACAATCTGAGATGATAGAACCAGCACGAATCAGGAGTCAGGAAACCTGAGTTCCTATCCTATCTGGACCACGGACCCTCTTGGGTTCCTACTTCCCATCTGAGACAGTACCTCTGTGGAAAGCAGTAAAATGAATGGGCTGGACTGTGCAGCAGTGATTCTCAACCTTGGCTGAATGTTGAAATTCTGGGGGAGTTTTAAATAAACAAAAAAGGAAGGGAAGGGAAGGGAAGGGGAGAGAAGGGAAGGAAAAAGCACTGATAGCCTGGTCCTAATTCCAGAGACTGTGATGACATTTGTGAGGGGTAAGCCCTCTAGAACTGGGAATTTTAAATTTCCCCAAATAATTCTAATGTACAATATCCATGTTTGAAAACCACTGGGCTAGGAAATCTCTAGGGCTTCTTTCAGCCCCAATGCATGATAATTTTACAATGTAAGATGGTAATTCTCAAATTTTAATATGCATAAGAATCTCCTGGGTAGGCTGACTTAAAAAAAATACATTTCTAGGGTCTGTGTGTAGAGATTCCCATCATATAGGTTTGAGATGGGACCCAGGAATCTGCATTTAAAACACCGCAGGTCCAAGGCTCACAGTGTGAGGCACTCTAACCTGAGGGTTAGCTGGCAGGCAGGACTCTATCTCTCATCATCACCAGAATCATCAAACAGGCCTTCAGACCCTGAGCTCACAGCTAGGTGGTAAGGCAGAGCTGTCCAGCCACAAGAATCAGGCTCATCACTTGGCCTGTCATGGAGCTGACAGATGGCCGAGGGAGGGCCCCTTGGTTTCAGGAAAAATAACACGGAGCTGCGGCATGCCACTGCAGAGCCCAAGACAGGCCCACGATGGACAGTCCTCAGTGCTGCTGAAAGCCACCATCAACTGAGCAACTTGTGACATCGGCAGCAATGCCAGTGGTCGTTATCAAATCACCCAGGGTGCCTGAGATTGATTTCCAGCTGTAGACATGACACCTCCCATCTCTAGGTGCACAGGCAGGAAATGAGCTCCAAACCTGACTGTAATTTAGCATTCATTTGCATTTTTAAATTAGTTAGTCTGTGGACCGTTGCAAAGCAATGACAGAGAATTTTTATAATAATTAGCCTTGTGGGGTGGGGGCGTGGAGAGGGAGGAGGGAATGGCTCGGCCTCATGATTTCACTGGAAGGAAAAACACAATCAGTATCACAGGTCACCAAATCTGATTATGATTTCCTGGTCCCCACTAACCTTAAGGACCATGGTAGCTTCTCCCTAATCTCAGTTGAACATTCTGGTCTGTATCTCCCTTACTGCAGTTAACTTCACCCTCTTTCCCCACCCCCACTCACAATCTCTCTCCTAAGCAGCCCAACTAGCATTTCCTAATGTTGGCTGAATGCCACTAACATTCCCTTTTGTTCACTTTCTTAATGGCTGAATTCAGCTTCACTCAGTACAAATACTCAGTATGTATCAACAGCATGATGAGTCTGCTAAAAATAACTGGCAGTGATGGAGCTCTTCATTGTTTGCAAACAACATTCCCATCCATTATCTCAAATGAGTCTCTTACCATTCTCTGGGGGGTAACCAGGGTATCAGTTATGGCCCCATATTTTCTATGTAAGAAAACAGAGGCTTGGGGAGATCCAGGGACCTGCCCAACATCACATAGCTGGTAAACAGCTCTGCCAAGATTAGAATGGGATCTTCCAACTCCAAAGTCCATACCAGTTGCTTCAACCTTAGGATGTATTAGAAGGGGTATAGGGCTCATAATAAAGAAGGGTAAAGTTCTGCTGCCAGTATAATGCTGATCATTCAAACACAGCAACATACTCCCCCCACTGAGCACCATGCCTGAAGAGGAGTTTCAAGAAGAAAATTGCTAACTGGAAAAGCAAAGGAGATTTTTAAACCCTGTCTTACAGGGAATGACAGAAACTAGGAATGTTGAATCCAGAGAACATTCAGAAGGCTGATAAAAGCTATCTTCATGCAACTGAAAGAGATTCACTGGAAAAAGAAGGCACACTTGTTCTGTGTGACCACAAAAGGATTATAAAAAAAGGCACATTTCAAGTTGGTATGAGCAAATCCATACTGCACAGTGGTAAAGGGCTCTGGAATCAAACTGACTAGGTTCAAAAGCAGCTCTGCTACTTCCAAACTGGGTGATTTGGGTCAAATTTGCAATTTCTAATCCCCTGACTACTTGCCTGTACAGAAGAAATGATGACAGCTACCTTACAGGACCGTTGGTACCACCAAATAAACTCATGCAGACAAAGCCATCAACACTTACTAAACACTTACTAAATATTCAGTAGATACTAGGATCATATCTTTGTTTTGTAGAACAATAAAAGCTTCACATTCACTTAACCCAAAAAAATTAGTATATGGATTCAGGTCCTTCATCTGTAGTTGAAGAATAGTTCCAAAATACAGTATAGGAAAAGAAGACAAATAATTCTGCTTAGCCATAAGAGACCCTTGCAAACAGTTACCAGACCATTAACTCTTTTCACTCTATGATTTATGGAGAGCAAATCAGTAAAATAAGTCACGCTGGTCTGAGTGACACGTGCCCTAAGCAGGGGAGAAACTGGCTGCCTGCTATTATCACTTTTATTCAACATTGTATTCATCCTGGCTACTGTAAAGCAAGGAACAAAAACGTATAAGAAAAGTACATACACCTCTACTACAATTTGTTTTTCTCTTATATTTTGCTTAAAGTTTTTAGTGCAGAGGATTACACACTTCTGTTACATTCATTCTTAGAAACTGGATGGGTTTTGATGCTATCATAAGTGCTGTATTCTTTTAGTATATGCATAGTGACTTCCTTGCACAGTATTTATGCAAGAAATAGCAAACTAATAGAGCACAATGGTGACCCTGCAGGTTAGTGTGCAAAGGATTTTTTTAATAAAAGAAAAAGTCAATCAACTGGATAGCCATATAAGGAAAAAACAGATCTTGATTCCCTACTCATACATACCATACGCACACACAAACAAAATCATTTCCAGATAGATTTAAGATCTAAATGTAGAAAAAAAGAAACAATACAGCTTATAGAAGGAAATTCACATGAACATCTTTATAATTTTACAGGTGACAAACGAGTTCTGAAATAGGGCTCATAAAAGGCTAACCATGGAGAAAAAAATAATGAATTGGAATATAGTAAGCTTAGAAATCTCTGTTCATCAAGTAAAACCCTTAAATGAAAAAGCCATCCAAAGAGTAAGAGATGGGGGCACCAGGGTGGCTCAGTTGGTTAAGCATCTGTCTTGGCTCAGGTCATGATCCCAGAGTCCTGGGATTGAGCCCCACTTCAGGCTCCTTGCTCAGTAGAGAGCCTGCTTCTCCCTCTCCCTCTGCCCCTCCCTCCACTCCTGGTCTTTCTCTCCCTCTTTCTCTCAAATAAATAAAATATATCTTTAAAACAAAACAAAGAGTTAAAAATGATATTCATTAATACACACCTGAATAGATAAAGAACTTCTAAAAAAAAAAGCCACTAGAAACAAATGATTCAATACGGAAAAAGACAGAAGACTAAAACAAGCACATCACAAAAGAGGACCCCTGAATAGCCAGTGAAATGGTGCTCTACCTCTTAGTCTTAAGGAAATACAGATTTAAACCACAATGAGACTCCACCATTACACTTATCAGAAGTGCTAAGAAAGAAAAAAACAAACAAACAGCAGCATTGACAAAAGTCCAAGCATTGACAAGGATATTTAGTGGCAATCGGAATTCTCAAACATTCCTGACAGGAGTTTCTATCAGTATAAATACACTGGAAGATGATTAGGTAACAGGTACCCTATGATTCAACAATGACATACTTCGGTATTAACAGCAGTGCATACATAAGCTAACCAGAAAACAAGCAAAAGGATGGTTCATAGCAGCATTTTTCATAATAGCTCCAAAGTGGAAACCCTAGTGCCTATCATCAGTAGAATTAATAAGTTGTGGTATAATATACAAAACAGATTTTAGCAATGAGAATAAACAGACTACAACTATATGCAATGACATGGTTGATTTTCATGAATGTAATTTGAGCCAAAGAAGCCAGACAAAAGGAATACTTACTTGTGTCTCTAAGCAGAACTCATAAATAGACAAAAGCGATTTATAATGTTAGAAATCAGGATAAAAGAGCATGAAAAGGGCCTCTGGGGCCTTTGGACTATGGGTAATTAATGCTCTAGTCACAGAACATAGGTGTCTAGTTATAGAACATAGATGTCAGTTATAAGGATGTGTTGATATTTTAAAAATTCATCAAGCTATACACTTGGAATTTTGATATTTATAGGCATGTAATAATTCAATAAAACCTCAAAAACAACTAAAAAAGGCATGAAGTAGGGTCTGCCACAACCACTTGACTCCGACATTATAGCCTAAAAGCAGCCAAAAATAATATATAAATGGATGAGTGTGGCTTTTCCAATAAAACTTTATTTACAAAAACAGAATGTGGGCCAGATTGCCCACTGCTGCTCTAGACAGTAAGAGCCATGGAATGTTTTTAGGGCCATGGTGAGATCTGTGCTTCAGGAAAATAATTCTGGGAGCAAATATAGAATAGAGTGATGAAGAAGACCAGTGCATTCATCTAGAAAGACATAACTGAAGCAGAGCACAATGAACACAGGGAGTATCAGTAATTTTGTTCCTTTTGGTCTTCTCGGTGCCTTCACAGCTGCTATCAGCCATCCGAGGATGAATCGAGATGAATGCTATGAACCCCACATCATCTCCACTCCCCCATCACATTCCCCAACCCGCCATATACACAGAGAACCATCATGATTATTTGGTTGGTCAGAGTCCAGAACACCGATTGGGTTGCTTTTTCTAGGATTGGTGCTCTCCAAGACACACACGGGCTTCCCCATTTCCTGGGGGACCTCTGGTTAGCGACCTCCATTTCAGGATGTTCTCCTTCCTCCGGCAGAGCAGCCAGGACTTAGATCTAGCCTGGAATAGCTGCCAGAGACAAGGAGAAGATGGTGCCACCTTTCTAGCTCTCTCATCTCCCTCCTCTTTGTTATCAGCAGGTATGAGGTATTATAGTGTTAACCAACAGGTATCTAAATATGGGGGCAAAGTAATCAGTCCATTTGGATGTCACTTGCCCTTTGGACTGCCTCTGGCCTCAACAAGAAGTAGCTTAACCCCTGATGTAGCCTATCCTTACTTTGGAGTTGGAGGCGAGGCCAAAGCCCACCTAGTTACTTTTGCATACATCTTTTTTGGAAAGGTCATGGAAGAGCTGGACCAAACCAGGATTTGTGTACTCCCGAGGTCCCCTGGCCAAATATAATCATAGCAACTACCCCTAATGACACCCCCGTACCCTCTAAAATCTATAATCCTCTTGCCAGGCAAGCCAGTCCTTCAGGTAAATAGAGGAAGAATTACTGGACCTAAACTTCCAGACAATGAGAACAATGGATTAAGGAAAAGCATTTCTCTATTTCTTCTTGCCTCGGTCTTGTGTCCTTCTTGCCCACTCCAGCAACACCCCCACCCCACCCCTGCACCACACAACACTGAATGAATTAGATTGAGTACAAAAGAGAAGCAAGGGAAGAAATCACTCCTGGCATCTGAGTTTACTTGAAATTCTCAGAGTTCCCAAAAACAAAGAAGGAAAGGCGTGTGGCCTTCCATGCTGAGCTAGTCGTTCTCCCACGGCACTTCCTCTCCACCCCTCCTTCCTCCAGGCAGATACATTCACCTCGTTAATCATTCTACCTGCATCAGAAAACATGACCTCCTTGACCACAAAGTAGAAGCCTCATTACAGGAACCACAGCCTGAAGTCGGATGGATTTCCCCAAAGGCCCCCAAACCTTTCCCATTTTATTACCATGTCACTCCTCATTTTAACACATATTAATCACAAAGATACATTTTTCTTGGGCTATGGATTTAAGTTGTCCTTTCCAAGCACTTGGTAAAGGTTGGTTCAGGGGAGGAGGAAAAAGGAAAGATTAAATGTTCAAAGTCGTGTCTCTCTCCCAATTTGTATACTCAGAAAGAAGGAACCATGTGGCTTGTTGCAGACTTCAAACACACATTAGGGACTCATTCCTTCTGGGTAGGAGTCTGTAAAGCATACTGAATAAAGGTCTGGGGTTCAGATCACCCTGGCTTAAACCATGGCATCCCTACTTAGTACCCGTGTGACACCGCACAAAGGGACTCCCCTTTCTGAGCATGTTTCCTCATCTAGGGAACAGAATTACTTCCTTCCAAGGAGGCTGTCAGGTTCAAATAATGGAATCCAGTCTGTGGCCCACAGGAAATGCCCAGTGTACTTTAGCCAATGGTTTTCTTCTCTTCGGTGGGTTACAGAAGCCACACTAAGAATCTCATCTCACTCCAGAAGAACCCCCACCCAACCTATTTTCCTTCCTCTATCCTGCTGTTCACAAAGGACTAGTGTTCATCTTTGAGCTTGTATTTTGTATTATTTTGTGTTGTTTCAGGTTTTCCTGAAATCTTTAGAGGGAAAAGCAAGCTATACCCTTTAGTGTTCAATGGACTTCTCTCCTAGTTTTTGTTATTTCACAAGTGAAATCCTTCCACCTCCCTAAGATAGGGAAATTATGGATTTGGGTTGGAATCTCCATGGCAAAGAAGAAAAGCAAAGGATGCAACCCCTTATGCAAAGCCAGTGCTTTGGTGGGGCTTGGGCTCTGTCTGTTGAGGAGTAGGTCTGGGTTGCAGGGATCCAGCCTCTCTCTCATGTCCGCCCCATCTCCTCTTCTCAACCAGTAGCCAGCAATGCCAGAGAACTGGCCAGGGGTGCAGGTGTGGACAATGACACATGAGAAAGCCCATCAGCTATTATGAGGATGAAAACTACTCTCGTGGCCTTGCAGAGGCTGAGCTCAAAGCACTGAGTCCACAAGCACAAGTTAAGGATGGTGGAAGGGGAGAGGCAGAATAACACTAGGCTCAGTGTCATGGGATCTGAGTTCTGTACTGAGCCATCAAATGACTGTCAAATAATGACCACGTCACACGTCATCGCTTGGCCCCAGGTTTCTTGGATATTAAATGAAGACAGTAGATTGGACTGCCTCAGAGGCCCCTTTCTGTCCAAAAATTATGTGTTTATATTAGTGGATACAATGTTTGTAAGAAAGTCACTCATGGGGCATCTGGGTGGCTCAGTGGTTTAAGCATCTGCCTCCAGTGCATGTCTTGATTCTGGGTTCCTGGGATCACGCCCCACGTCATCGGGCTCTCTGACCACCAGGAGCCTGCTTCTCCCTCTCCCTCTGCCCCTGCCCATGTTTCCCCTCACTCTGTCTGCTCTCTCTGTTCAAATAAATAAATAAATAAATAAAATCTTTAAAAAATCTTTAAAAAAATAATTTTTTAAAAAAGTCACTTGCTCTTCAAGGTGAGTTAATTAGTAAGTAGTTGTATTACATTAAAAGTGGAGACCCCCCCCCAAAAAAAAAGTGGAGGCCCCAATCCATGTTGAAACATCTGTCATAGATCGCTTGGATTCTTTGCCAGTGATAGATACTGATCCAACTCTTGCACAGGAAAAAAGGAATATGTCCATGCGGCATCCTCGCTCCTAGAGGATGCCGCATGGACATATTTAACATCATTAACATGATGTTAAATACATCAGCATTAGGTAGTGTTCCAAATTAAAGGAGGGTAGTGAATACCATAAATGCCATGGTTTTGTGAAGTTGGGGAAGAAACTTCTGGCGTTTTCCATGGAAAGAGTCTGCATAATGTCTTTCTCCCATGCAGCCTTAAGACAAGTCAGTTGCCACTTCTTGCCTTTCTTACATGTCTCCATCAAGATTTAAGCTCTGAGAAAGGAGAATCAGATTGGTCTGTCTTGGGCGACCTGTCTACTCTGCTGGGGAAGGAAAGGGTCCTGTGATTGGCAACCCCACCAAAGCCATATGAAGGAGAGGAGGGTAGTCCTCCTGAGGCCGACAAAACGGAGTCTCTCTGTGGCCTGATGTCCACTGGAAAAATTCAACTTCCACAAGAAGGCACAACCACTGTGAGATTTTGTCCACCAGTTAATATGAAAGGAAAAAGATTAGAGTTTGTCCCCTCAAGCCTGAAGGAGTTAGGTCATCATAATGTGAGCAGATTTACCTGTGCAGTTTTTCCCAGTAGAACATCTATCCTGGGCCAGACCCTCTGTTTGATCCCTGACTTTACAACTTTGGAGAGAGTATTATTAGCCCCTTCTGGACAGGTGAAAACCAAGGCTCAAAGAGGCTAAGGAAAACAGCATTGATATATAATATACACACACACACACACACACACACACACACACACACACACACATATACATACACACAGTGGAATACTATGTAGCCATCAAAAGAAATGAAATCTTGCCATTTGCAATGACATGGATGGAACTTATTACGCTGAGTGAAATAAGTCAATCAGAGAAAGACAATTATTATATGATCTCCCTGATATGAGGAATTTGAGAGGCAGAGTTGAGGGGTTGGGTGTAGGGAAGGAAAAAATGAAACAAGATGGGATCAGGAGGAGACAAACCATAAGGACTCTTAATCTCATAAAACAAACTGAGGGTTGCTGGAGGTTGCTCTCCACCCGGAGAGGGTGGCTGGGTGATGGACATTGGGGATGGTATGTGCTATGGTGGGTGCTGTGAAGTGTGTAAGCCTCACGACTCACAGACCTGTACCCCTGGGGCAAATAATACATTATATGTTAATTAAATAATTATTTTTTTTTTAAAGAGGCCAAGTGAGCTATTCAAGGCCACAGAATGAGTAAGAAGCAAAGCTGGGATTTGAACGCACATCTCTTTGGCTCCAAAGTGTGGCCCCATTCATCGTACTCTGTACTAACTGAGTAAAGACCCAGGGATGATTTCCAGGCTTGAATGTGGCAAGGCCCAGAATCCTGAGGGCTTGGATCAGAATGTCTACCTTGGTCTTTCTAGGCAGCACCATCCCCTCCAGAGAGGAGAGCCTGGAGACCAAGAAGGAACCTCAGGGATGCGTGCGGGCTGTGGAGACTTCACCCTTCACTAAACACAGTTCATACCTCTGATTCCTTTTACCAAGCTTTGGAAGTTTGCAGCTTTTTGATAAATAAAAGGAAGAATGCAATTATCATCTTTAAACTCCAAAACTGGAGAAGGACAGAAAATGCAATCACATTTCAATGCTCTCCGATGCTTCCACCCCTTACGATTTATTTATGTTCCGTAAAGAAACCAGGTTGAATGAGGAGAAAAAAATCTGAAGCCTACCTCCAAAAGCTGGAAGTTATAGCTCTCCTTTTGAAAGGTGGTTTTTATTTCTGCTTCATTCCTATGAGGTGAGGATGAATGGCCTCGAGGTTCCCTTTTCTCAGATATTGAATTTTCTGTGTGCAGCTTTCGATTGAATCTGTGATTCGTCTCTCATTCATTCGAGCTGCAGAAAATTCCACTGCAGTGACAGGCCTTTTGTGCTTTCCCAACTTGTAGACTAAAGGATTCAAATATCCTATTTCAGATAAGAAAACCTAAAACCAGAGGGGAGAGGTATTTTCTCAAAATTACCATCAAGAAGACAGCATCTTCTAATATGAAAACAGACACCCCTTCCACCCCCCAAAAATGAGCATGCATGCACACATGTGTATTCCTTAGTTTAGAGTCCAGATAACAAATAGGTATCTTCCTGCCAACTCTGACCCACTGGTGCCGTGACTATCGGAATCGCAGACTAGTGATAGCTTGGGAGTCCGGCAGGAATAGCTCCTGTGGGATTCCCACTGTTTGCTGTGGACACAGGAGTGATGGAATGTATTTCGAGTATGTGTTGAGTAACATAGTCTGTTATGATTCAAAATAGATCAAGATCAGGGTCTCAGATCTGTTAAAAGTCAAGGGAGAGAAAACGACAGAAAAGTAGACTTGCATAGTTGATTATGACTGTTATGGGGGAGGTCATGGGAAGGTCATAACAGCTGGTTGATGGAGCCAGCAACAGAAGGCTTCTCACCCCTCCCCTAGCCTTGGAATGTGCATCCCAAGTGCCTTCCTCGCTCCTAGAGGATGCCGCATGGACATAGCCTCAAGACAGTGATGTGGTATTGAGATCATCTGGACAGCATATATGACTGAGCCCAGTTGTGGCCTCTAGATAACTTTTTAAGATTCTGAAGGGCAGGTATGGAGATCTGCTTTTCTTGTAGCCACCCAAGACAAGCCTTGTAAGTAAATTCCCCTGCTTACAAAACCTGCTTACCAATCTGGGTGGCCTGCCTCTTTCCTCAGTCTTCCTCTGCTCTCTGCTTTGGGGGCCAGTTTCAGATTATACCTGGGAAGTTCCTGAGAATGTCCCAACCTGACATGCCGAACAAAGCATACGGCTGTTTCCCTTCCCTACAATAATGACTTCTTCGCCCTACCGCACGCCCTCATTTCTGTTCTTTACCTTGAATCACTAGGGCTTTGGGAAAGTTCTAAGTTCCAGGGAGAAGAGTGATTGCTTTTGTCCTTTTCCTGCTAGCTTGCCATTTATTCATTCCTTAATTATCAGGTAATACCTTAAGTATCAGTAACACAGTTGTCCTCAAACATTGCTGCGCGTTACAATCATCTGGGGAGCTTTTAGGACTCTTGATGCCCGGATCATGTGTCAAATACATCCGAATGACTGTGGGTAGGAAGAAGGCATCACTGGTTTTAAAAAAGACTCTCCAGTGATTCCAATGTGCAAAGTTTAGGAACCACTGAGCTAGTATCTAAGCAAATGAGAATGGAGGTGGTGCCAGAAACACAGAAGTAACAAAAAGGTGGGGTACCAGAACCAAGGTTCTGCCTTCTAACTCTGTGGAGCGTTCCCCCCATCCTGCCAAAGTCTACTGAAGGACCCCCATGTAAAGACCTCAAAAAAATTTTCAGGACAAATGAAAGGAAGTGGTACTTACAGCAGGAATTCACCAACCTATAAGAGGTAGAAGAGACTCCAAATATAAAAAGATTTATATGACTTTAGATAGACCCATGGATGACAAGTAAACATGTTCTCAGAATCATGAGATGCCAAAACTAGGACAAGCAAAAGATATCAGCATATCATCTAATCCAACTTATGGATGAAGAATATGGGACCCAGAGAGAGAAAAGAATTTACAGCTACCCAGTGAATTGATGGTGGCTCCAGAACCTTATACGAGGTCCTCAAGCCAATGTCCCTTTATTGGTCCCTCATTGTCCCTCATGTCCCTCATTGTCCCCCCGCTCTTTCTTTGGGACCCAACATGTCCAGAGTAGAACTAGTTCTTCCTCTACTCCCACCCCTGTCTCCCCCAACTCCCAGTGGTCTTACCCAAAATTATAGTGGTCATCCTTGATTTTTCTGTGCCCTTTCCTCTCTACAGCCAACCTGGCAACAAGTCCTTTACAGTCTATCTCCAAAGTGTCTCCTCAGCCTGCTCACATCTTGCCATCTTCCTTAGTGTTTCTCCTATTCAGAGCCACTTGACTCTTCACAGTCTCTGAACTAGGCTCCTGGCTTTCCTCTCTGGTCCATTCTCCACATGGCAGCTGGATTGACATTCTTAAAATGCAAATCAGATCATGTAGCTCCCTTGCTTAGAAAAGATTTCAAAGGGTTCCTATTGCACTTAAAATTCAAACTCCTTACTGAGGACTAGAGGCACTGAATGGTCCAGGCTCTTTTGTTCTCTAACCTCAGTTCAGGCCACTCTCCACTTATTCACTAAACTTGGCTATGCTGGTTTCTTTAGGTTCCTAGAAGGCTCTCAATCCTCTCCAGCCCCAGCACTTCTGCCCATGATGTTTTCTACTTGCAATGCCCCCCCCCCGCCCCCACACCCGGCCAACCTGTCTCCTTTCACTTGGCTAGTTCCCTGTAGGTCTTGAGCTCTCAGCTTAAAGGGCTCTTGTCTCTTTCCTCTGATCACGCAGCCTACAGATATCTCCCTCTCATGTCCAATCTTGACCCCTTTTATCTCCTAACATTTAATACCACATGTAATTATTTCATTCATGTAAAAGTTTATTTTCTTTTTTCTTTTTCTCTTCCACTAGAATTTGAGCTCCATAAGGGAAGGGGGGGGGGAAAGCATCTGGCTGGTTCATTATTGTATTTATTCTTGGCTCCTAGCTAAATACCTGTTTATTAAACAATTGTTAACTGAACTAATGAATGAATGAATGAAAGCAGATGACATTTCCATGAATTTGCGCTGTCTTCTTGGAAGCTTCAGGACAAGGCCAGGTTAATGGCCAAGCCAGGACCAGAACTCAGGACTCCTGATGACAATGCTAATCATCTCTACTCAGATTATGCTGCTTGGTGAGGGGACTCAGGGCTATGTGTGACACTCCCACAGAATCTCTTGGTGCCCCCATGAAGACAGACTCCTAGTAAGATAAAACTCAACAACAGTGTTTTATGAAAGACGCTGTGAAAACTTTCAACAGCTCTGATGGATGCTTTGGCTACAGAAAGCAGCATGCTGGGAGCCAACAACTACTTGCTCTTGTTTTGATTCTGGCTCTACCATTCCTGGTGAAATTCAGAGCCACTGATTAGAGTTGCCTGTGTCTCAGTGCCCTTACCTGCCAAGTGGGGATAAGAAGTCTATGCGAAGTATTACTCGAATCATAGTGAAGAGTAAAGGAGACAGTAGTGGAAGAAGGACTTTAGGACCTCACAGTGCTACATCCATCGGAAGAATCAATACTGTTGTTTCTATCAGCTTTAGGATTTACAGTGCATTCTGTTTTACCAAGCCCTTCCTTTTCTCCTAGCCCTAGATTTTTTGTTAAATAATCATGAGGAGGATGGAAGGAGGGAAAAAGAAAAGAAAGAGGGGATGAGAAGGAAAAGAAGAGAAGCAGCTACCAGTAAGTGATCATAGTCTATCCGCCAGACTTTATAGACAGTAATTCACCAACTTCCTAGGAGAACACGGCTGCTAACATTCCTGTTTTATAGGTGAGAAAAACGAGGCTTAGAGAGAAAGAAAGTAATGCTCTCATACAGCACAGTCAGCAAACAGCACACTGAAAGTCAGACATGGGCCCAATTGACTCCAGAGCCCATGCTTTTTTTCCCCTGCCACACTACCTCCCTCAATGAATGGGAAAAAGTTTCTGAGCAAGAGTGGAGAGCCAAAGCCAGCCACACCAACACTCGGGCAGCAGGCACATTTACAGCAGGGTGTCACTGTTGTGTTTTATTACCAAACTGACTGTAAGAAATCATCTTAGACACAGCGACGGGTGGGAGAACTGCACCCGTTTGCAAATGGTCCACAAATCCAGCCTGGATGTTTATGGACGTATTTCTTTATTGTGGTAAAATACACATGACACAAAATTGACCGTTTTAACCATTTTAAAATGTACAATTCCGTGGCACTCGGTACACTCACGATGTTGTACAACCATTACCCCTACCTAGTTCTAGCATGTTTTCATCCCCAAAAGAAGACCCCATGGTACCCATTAAGCAGTCACTCCCCAGGACCCTCCCCCCAATTAATCTACTGTTAAACCTCAGTCTATTCTGTATCCCTATGGATTTATGCAAACTCTCTTGGTTCCCTCTTGCATAATGTACTTGAAAAGACCCTTGAAAGATCACTGTTTCAGAAAACATCAGCTCCCAGGGCACCCGGGTGGCTCAGTCAGTAGAGCATCTGACTCTTGAATTTGGCTTAGGGGATGATCTCAGGGCCCTGGGATCCAAGCCTTGCGTAGGGCTCCCTGCACTCCCTGCAGTCTGCCCTCCCCTCCCCCTTTGCTCTCCCAGCTTGCAAGCTCTCCCTCTCTAAAATAAATACATAAAAATTTTTTTTAAAAGAAAAGAAAACAGGAACTCCCTTTCTACTCGAGGTTCTGACACAGCATGTTCACCTGGCTCCCCAGGGAGTTACCTGTTAATTACCTAATTGGAGAGCACAGAAGCTGGTGAACAACAGGCAGCTCCTTTCCCCAGGGGAGCCATTGTACTAGCAACTGAGGATGACTGAGAACATTAGTGGCCATTAGAAGCTACCCGATCTCTGGGGACAAGGCTGGTTTTTCAAGGAGGAGGTGTGCAGGACTGCAGGGTGATGCCCTGGGACACGCAAAGAGCCTGGAGTTGGACAAATCCGAATTGGAATCCTGACTCCTCCGCGTATTTGCTATGTGACCTTGGGCCAGTCACTCTACCTTCCTGGGCCTCTGTTTTCAAAAATGTAAAATCAAGAAGATAAAACCTGTATGACCTGGCTGAGGTCGGGGGTGAAAGACGGCTATGGGAGACTCTCGACACGTGTTCGCTGTTTCCTTAACTTCTGGACCCCTGCCAACTTGGGAAGACGCTGCATCTCCTTTTCATGACCTGAAAATTAAGAGAAATGATAAGGACCCGCCTCAACCACGTGCAAGAACAAACAGGCATCGTGTCACCTCGGCTGAGATGAAAAACAAATGTAGTAAATTCTGGATCAAATCTTAGTGTCCTTCCTTTCTGTGGTCTCTGGCCCAGGCTTTTTATTTTAGACAAATTAAAAGCCTCCATTTGCTTCCCTTTTATGCTGGTTAAAATTATATCAAACATTAGTTATTGCTATTATAATAACTTTCAGCCTACTTCAATGTACTTTATACAGTGGAAAAAATCAATTATTGAAACAAACCATGAACTAGTCACTGTGCCAGGTTTAGTTCAGACGGTATTTTCTATATGCTAGACACCATTCTGAGTAATGAAATTAAAAGACTAGTAAGAAGGGAATGCCTGGGTGACTCAGTCGGTTAAGTGTCTGCCTTCAGCTCAGGTTATGATCCCAGGGTCCTGGGATTGAGCCACACGTCCGGCTCCCTGCTCTGCAGGGAGCCTGCTTCTCCCTCTCCCGCTTCCCTGCTTGCATTCCCTGTCTCACTGTCAATCTCTCTGCCAAATAAATAATATCTTTTTAAAAAATAAAGTAAAATAAAATAAATCTTAAAAAAAAAATAAAAAGATAAGACTATTGTAGTCAGATAGCCTTGATTTCAAATTCCAACTACACTAACTGCCTGACTTCCAACAAGTTACTCCATCAAGGCTTAACTTGCCCATCCAGAGACTAGAGATGACAATACTAACTTCAAAAGGTAATTTTGAGAATTAAATGAATCATCTATATAAGATATCCAGTACAGTGTACCAAGTCGGCTGTCAAAAAACAATAGAATTATATGATTTTTCATCATAAAATCTAAATGCATGAACACAAGGAAATGAGTTCTGTGGGACAAATGTTCAGGAAGCCCAAGAGTGGGCTACTGCTTTCTGGAGGGAGCCATGTCTTCAAGGATACATATGAGTTAGGTGCATGGAAAGGGCGCAGTCATTCGAAGAGAGTAAACACCATAAGCAAAGGCAAGAAGGCACAGAGCAACACACTGTATGTCGGAAGCAGTAAGCAGCTCAGTGCGAGGGAGTGAGAGGTAAGAGCCGCAGACCCAGATGAAGACAGACCCTGTGGGCCATACCACCATCCTGCCCATATCCTGAGGGCAGTGAGGGGACCCCTGGAAGGTTCTGAGAAGGGGAGTCACATACTCTGCTCTGCATTCCAGAAAGATCCCTCTGGCAGTTGTTTCCAGGAATAATTTAAGGAGAATTCAGGAAGTAGGAAGACCAGATAGGAAGCTGTTGGAATAATTCAGACTACATGATGGCAAACTGAACTAAGGCAATGGTAGCAAAGACAAAGACAAACAACAGTTTTGGGTTTTTTTTAAGTATAACAAAAGTATTTATTTTTTAAAAGATGTATTTTTTTTAATATTGGTTTCAGGAGTAGAACTTAGTAATTTATCACTTACATACAACACTCAGTGCCCATCACAAGTGCCCTTTTTTTTTTTAAGATTTTATTTATTCATTTGACAGAGAGAGATCACAAATAGGTGGAGAGGCAGGCAGAGAGAGAGGATGGGAAGCAGGCTCCCCGCTGAGCAGAGAGCCTGACGCGGGGCTCGATCCCAGGACTCCGGGATCATGACCTGAGCCGAAGGCAGAGGCTTTAACCCACTGAGCCACCCAGGCGCCCCTAAAAGATGTATTTATTTGAGAGAGAGCACTCGTGCTTGAGTAGGGGTTGGGGCAGAGGGAGAGAATCTCAAGCAGACACAGCACTGAGCATAGAGCCTGACATGGGGCTCCACAGCACGACTCTGAGATCATGACCTAAGCCAAAGCCATGTCAGACACTTAGCCAACTGAGCCATCTGGATGCCCCTAACAACAATATTTAAAAGTAAATCTAAGAGATAAGAAGAATGATTGAGGTTGAGGGAGAGGTTGACGGGACGCTTCTAGACAGCCAGGAGCCTCAACATACCGTGGGGCCCTTCACAGTAGTAGGAAACACTAGGAGTGGCCAAGCTTTCTGGGGGAGGATAAGAAGTTCCCTTTCTCAAATAAAGGGCATTTCACGTTGGGCTTGGGTAACACTGAAGACCTGCTTAGCTCTCCCTCCAGGCATGAGGCCGAGGGCAACAGTCCTTTTAGACAACTGCCTGAAGAGATGTGCCTTGCCTACACCCACTGACTGATGGCAGTAAAAGCTGCCTCGTTTCGGCCAACTTGGACTTCTGTCTCCCCTTGCCCAACCTGCTTCCCTCCCTCCCTTCCTTCTCACAGCGTTGGATAGGAGAGCACTCCCTCGCAAATGCCCCACCTGCCGACCTCCTCACGGTGGGCTTCCTGAGGAGCACATTCTGTATGTTTCTTTTATTCAGCACCACAGCTGGGTGGGGGCGGGGGTACAGAATAAGAAGGATGATCTCTGTTGAACAGATGAGGAGACTGAGGACCAGACCTGAAGGTGTCCTCCAGAGCACTTGGGTCATTAAGAATGAGGCGGAATGAGACGTTTTACACGGGAGCTACTCTACTCTGTTGAGTAGAAAGCAGGGCTACCTGCTTTCTCTGCTTGATACTTAAGCGAGGTTCTCAGGCCCGCCTGCACGTGAAAATCCGCTAAAGAGATTTTATTTTGTTTTATTTTTAAAGATTTTATTTACTTATTTGACAGACAGAGATTACAAGTAGACAAGAGAGGCAGGCAGGGAGAGAGAGAGGAGGAAGCAGGCTCTCCGAGGAGCAGAGAGCCCGGTGTGGGGCTCGATCCCAGGACCCTGGGATCATGACCTGAGCCAAAAGCAGAGGCTTTTAACCCACTGAGCCACCCAGGTGCCCCTAAAGAGGTTTTATTTTAAATACCAATGTCTGTAACCCATCGCCAGGGATTCAGATTCAGTGGGTCTGGGTTGGGGCTCCTATAATTTATTAGAATCCCCTTGGTGACAAGTGACAGAACCAACTCAACTCCACCTTGGCAACAACAAAGTAAATCGGGGGAACAACATATAAGACTATTGGGGTACCTCCTCGGGGTAAGCATAGAACACAACTGAGCCTCAGAAATAAAGGAGCAGATGTCTCTTGTGCCATCAGAGGTCATATTCTCTTCCTTTTCTATTTTTCTCTCTGTGTGCCTGATTTAGTTCTGCCCCGTTCTTTCCCTGGAGTACCACAGTATTCATGGCCAAAAACAAGAATGACCACGCAGCTCTCAAGCTTTATGTCCTATCCACACAGACACCTTAGGTTCTTTCAAATCAAACTCCCCATGAGACCCTCTGAATAGCCCAACTTCATGCAGATGCCTGTCGGCCCCTCAGTCAGTCATGTCTTAGAGGTGAGACATACCAGGATATAGCTCAGCTCCCCACACTGATTTTGGCTGGAGTAAGGAGTCACCTCTTGCAAAGGGGTCTGAGCAGACAGTCCCAAAATTGTCCACTGCATCCCCTCACACCATCCCTTGTCCTCCCCAGGTCTCCTTACTTCTTTGTTTCTAATGCTAACATGGACTAGATTTCAAATTGTTCCTATTGGTAGTCCACTAGTTCTGTGTTCTTGACCCTGAAGAGGCTAAAGGGGAGAGAAAGCCAATGAGGTTCAAGGACATAGAATCAGAGAAGACCATGATCTTAGAGAGACAGAGGAAAAGGCTTGTGGAGATCCTTCCCCTCAAACCCTGGTTTTGTTTTGTTTTTCCTTTTTTTCATTCAGGGAAGGTGAGGCGTAAGGGGGTTCAGGCGTTTTGAGATCAGTTTATAAGTTTGTGGCAGAGGTGCCCCTGGTATCCTCCTTCAGAGGCCCTCAGACTACTGTTCTCTTCTTTGCATTAAAAAATAAAGACGGGGTGATTCAGTCGATTAAGCATCTGCCTTCGGTTTACGTCATGACCCCAGGGACCTGGGATTGAGTCCCACATCGGACTCCCTGCTCCCTCTGCCTACCTGTGCTTGCTCTCCCTCTGACAAATAAATAAAGCATTTAAAAATAAATAAATAAATAAAGAGGGACACTTGGATGGCACAATCCATTAAGTGTCTGACTATCGGTTTCAGCTCAGGAGGTGATCTCAGGGTTCTGGGATGGAGCCCCAGGTAGGGCTCCACGCTCAGCAGGGAGTCTGCTTGAGATTCCCTCTCTCTGTCTCCCTCTGCACCTCCCCTCATTCGTGCTTTCTCTCACTCTCTCTAATAAATAAATAAATCTTAAGGAAAGGAGGAAGGAAGGAAGGTAGGAAGGAAGGAAGGAAGGATGGCAGGACGGGGGGGTAGGAAGGAAGGAAGGAGAAGTCTTAGAACAATTACCATCTGAAAAGAGTTCCAAAACTAAGATAAAACACCTCTGAGAGAAAGTAAATCAACAGAAAAATGGAATTTGATTTGTACAAATTTGATTTATATGCCATTTTTCTCAACACTTACTCATTCTACAAATCAGCGACAACCCAGAGCAATCACACCATGTCTAATAGCTGTATAGTTCCAAGGTAGCCACCATGACAAGGAATCATGAGGCAAATACATTATTTTCATTCTTGAAAGGAAGCAGTAGGAGGCTTAGAATTTGTCAAGCAGACCCCTAATTAACAGATCAATTTCTGGGGACTTTAAGAAGGATTATCAGAGGAGGATTATGGAAGCAGTATAGGCAGGTAGAAAGCACAGGGACTAAGAAGGAGGTCTGGATTTCTAGTCCAATTCTGCCCCTGGTTCTGAGCCAGCCATTACCCTTCCCCTGGCCCTGGTCACCTATCTGTAAATGAGGAGTTTGAACCAAAAATCCCTTTCCCCAACTTTAGTGATGCCATCTTGTCTCAGACTTCCAGGTTAAATGCTCTCTGGGGCTCCACTTCCAACATACTACAGCTCTTAGGAATGGGCAGAAGCTGGGGGCTCACACACACAAGAATCTTCTGAAGTTCCCACCTCCTGGTTGCAGGGCCTAGTTCTCTGCTGGGCTCACCTTTCCCACTACTGCCCTTGCCATGCAGGCCAGAGTCAACCTAGGCTTGTTTACTTATCTTTTCCTGGGTGCCTCCATCCCAGCCTTGCTCTCAGCTGGGTTCTGAGAAGGCCTGATGGAGAGCAGCTTCCTGCTTTGTCCCAGCTCAATAAATTCTGAATTTTAATAGAGGGCAGTGCTTACACACACACACACACACACACACACACACACACACAGACACTTTCTAATTCCAATGTTGGAACCTCAAGGAGCTTTAGTGAAAGGTCTGGAAGAAACCACAGCCAGGACACTTCCCGGAATTTGTCCGTGTCTTTCATTCTATTGCCTACAAAATCCATCTTTATTCTTCTTTCCCTCCCTCCCTCCCCTTTCTCCCCTTCCTCTCCTACTAATATCATTCTCTTTGTCCTCCTTTCTTTCTTTGTATTTCTCTCTCTCCAATCTCCTTTTCTCCTCTGCCCCAGCTCTATTTTCTCTTTATATTCTTCCATCTTCTTTTTTCTTTTCTGACTTTCTTCAACATTGACTTGGCACATATTTATTCATTGCCTTGAAATTAGAGGCATTGGTGCTGGTCTTCTCCACTGCCTCTCCCTTACCTCTCTCCACCCCATCATTCATCTACCCAGCACTTACTCAGCCCCTACTTCTTTTCCATACCCCTCTTTGGGACCCTACCCTGACCCATCTTCTGCCCCTGCTGATTGTCGATTGTTGACTGTCAGCTGAGCAGGCATAAAATCCCTCTAAGGAGCCAAAGTAGGAACAAGAGTGTTGAGTCCAGCAAAACTTATGGCAAATATCCCAGATTGGTCTGGAATGCAAGAAAAGTATCTGGGACTGCAAAAAAGGACCACAGAGCCAGACCCCCAGCGCAGGCTCTAATGACAGCACAGGGATTGCCAGCTTGGGGACAAAGGGCTGATAACTGACTGACAGGCAATGGACCCATGAGCTCCTTTCCCTGGGCAATGGCGAACACTGTAGATCCCAGACATCTCAGCCCTGAATGTCTCCAGACCTTGCAGAAGGCAAAAGTAGACTTAGGGTAGATTCCAGTAGGGGAGTCATTGACTAGGAGAGCAGGGAGGTTCAGTTAGTAATACTCCCATCCATTTACAGGACAAAATAATGAGGTGGGGAGGAAGAGCTTTGTGTAGCCCAGGTCATAGAGAAGTCAGTGGCAGAGATGGATCAGAGCCCAGCTTTTCTGCCAACTGATGTCCATGCCCCTTTTCCTGAAGCTGTCCTGCCTTCCCTTCTACCTACCTAAAAGCCCTTTTGGATGAATTAAATGGCATTTGAGCTTCCTGCAATAAGAGAGACTGATTACTGCTCCTTTTTCCTTACTGCCTGAGCCAGACACCCTATAAAGTCAGTACAATAATAATGAGAAAAAAGAAACCCACAAAGATTTATTGAATATTTATTGTGTTAAGTACTTTGTGAGCACTTCACATGCATTATCTCATTTAAACATCACAGTAGTCATCTGATGTAGGTATTAATTATATTCCAATTTACAGATGAGGAAATGAGGCTTGTAGAGGTTTCACAGGGCTGTATGGCTCGCAATCCTTAAGACCCAAGAGCAGCTCACATTCTTCACAACAGCACAGATGGCACTTCCCAAGTGCAGGGGTTTTTAGAAGACCTGGATTTGTGCACAAGCCAGAAGGTCAGAGAAGGGGAAATGTGCAAGAAGTACAGAGTCCAGACTGGTGAGATGTAAGCCTCCTTGCTCTAGGCCTTGCACCCTGGGACTAAAGGAAAGGGAAGTGTCAAAGCAGAGCCTCACCAGGGCAGGGCTGCTGACTTCGAAGGTGGGGGGGAGAGCAGGCACTTCCAGCTGGATGCATGAGAAGGACTGCATACGTAGGAGGCCTCTGCTAAGGGCTGAGCTTGGCTCCGGAGAAGACAATGGCCTGACAAGTAGAACCAAGGCATAAGCTTAGAGGGAGGAGACTGGGTCTTAGAGACTGTCATTTGCTTGGGCCCACCCTGGGTTCTCTGACTAGAGGCGGGTAGGTCCAGGGGCCTGAGGAAGGCTTAGCCTAGTGCTGAGGACTGAACAAGTGGCCTTAGTTGCAAAGAAAGGAAGCTGGAGCACCAGAGTGTTGTATCAGGAAACAAAGATCGTGCTTTTAGCCCAAGTGGCCCTAGGCCTGTTATCCCCTTATCTAAACACCTTCAATGGCACTGCCCATACTCTTTGCCCCATTGACCAGAGGATAACATCAAGGTCATTAGCAAGGCATACAGGGTACTTTCAAATCCATATTGTGTGATCTCCTTGATTTTCCATCTCAGTTTCTAGTCTCAAGCCATTTCTCCAGGCCATGCTTTTGCTTATGCCATCTCCTCAACCCCTTCACCTGGATTATACCTCCACAGCCTTCAAATCTCAGGCATCACCTCCTCCAGTAAGCCTTCCCTGATACCACCTCCCCCACCCAAAGGTTACACTGGGTATTCCTCTTCCCCATCTAGTTTCCTGGCATATTTCTTTCACTGTGCTTACCATACTCTATGTTAATTTCCTATTTATGTGCCGGTGCTGGTCTTCTCCACTTATGTGTGTTTTCTGAAGCCAGGCGTTAGTGTCTGTTATCTTTCTCCATGCCTAAGGTAGGCTCAGCACACAGTAGCTACCCGACATATCCGCTGAATGAATGCAAGCACAAATGGTTTTGTTGTAATATGACATACATAATTCCCTAGTGACTCAGTTTACCTAGCTTTAAAAGAAAAAAAAACAAACAAAAAACACCTCCCTATCCTGCCTGCCTCACAGGATTGCTGAGAGAATCAAATTAGGTGATATAAGTGGAAATCGGTAAGAGCTTGATAGCTGGCAGGAATGTAAGGGATTCTTATTATCTCCGCCCTCCCTTGGGCCGCCTGCATAGCCAGACTATCTTCTGCTTCCTTGTTGGTCTTCAGAGGAACTTTTCCCTCAAAGAAACCAATTCAAGTTTGCTCCAGATAAATGATGATAAAGATCATACTGATCCTTCTCCTTCTCCTCCCTGTCCTATTTTCATGAAAACGGGCTGCCCCAGAGGAGAAGAGGAAGAGTGCCAATGTGAAAAGCATGTTCTCCCTGGTAATGTCCTCGCATGCCACAGCAGACCACAGCAGCCTGGCGGCAAAGAGGGGCTGCACTGGGGGGCGGGGAGAAGAACCTGAGATCCCAGGAATTCAGGTCACAGGCAGGCAATGGGACGGATGCTGTTTTCCCAGTGACACTTGAGATTTGTGTTTTGCCTGAAGGATACATGGCTGAGTGGAGATACAGAGTACAGGGTGCCTGGGATATGGGCTTAGCCCCGTACTCGGGATCTACCCAGCTATACAACCCCAGGTACGTCCCCTTTGCTTTCTGGGCCCCACACCTCTTCCTTTGTGACAGCAGACAATGATGATATCAGGACCAAAGTTTAGTGAGAACCGACCATGTCCCAGGCCAGCCTCAGCTCAGGGCTTTGCAGAGGCTTCTTCCCTTGATCC
The DNA here is from genome assembly GCA_004024625.1 of Mellivora capensis. Taxonomy (NCBI): domain Eukaryota; kingdom Metazoa; phylum Chordata; class Mammalia; order Carnivora; family Mustelidae; genus Mellivora; species Mellivora capensis. The sequence goes on from PISX010003738.1 coordinate 107,431, forward strand.
CATTCCATTTCCCTGCCACTGGTTCAGGGGCATAGAGGACAGGTCTAAAGCTCTGCATGGCTCAGTGACAGGCCTGCTGGCACAGAGCAGGCCAGGCTGGCGGGGTGTCTGACCGCAAAGCCCTCACTCCTTCTCCCTTCCCAGCCCAAACAGGTGTCCTCAGAGAAACCCATATAATAAACTGGGTGGGCGGGGGTGGGGACAAAACTTCCACAGGATCAGCAGCTGTAATTGTGAAAATATAGTTTTCCTTTGATGACACATTAGCTTTTAGGACATGATGCTTTTTAGAAAACTGGAAGGAAGAGTAAGACAGAGAAAGAACTGAATAAGATACTTTTGTTTAATTTGAGCTCCCTCTTGCCCAAGATACTCATCCTAACGTTACAGAAAGAGAGACAGGGATACGAAGTGGGCCTCGATTTTTTTGCCCAAATATTTGCCAGGTCCAAGAACAGGTGAAAGAAGTGTCCTTTTAAGGAGCCTGACTTTCAACTCTGTCACTGTCCATTTGACTTTGGACAGGACATTTAATATGCTGATCCGATACAGAGACTTAAAAACCAAACAGGCAGGGACTAGACCCCCAGCTCTGGAGCTTATGAGCCTACTGCTATTTCTCTTTCTTCATTTGGATAAAAGATAATGGAGCCTGAAGCTGACATTTCTAACCATGAATTTAGGATATGTTCCATATGCCTGAAGCTTGCACAGTAATATTGAACCAGCTAGGCATCAGATACTTTATAGCCAGATGATTATGGCCCAGGAGGGTGTGGAAAATGCTAGAGACTTGGAGTATGCACCCCTGGGTCCAAGTCCCAATTTTGTTCTGCTTCCAGGAGGCTAAGTGACTTACTAACTATTCTCAATCCACAGTTCTTTCTCATCTATACAAATATATTTCCATAACTGAGTCAGCCCTGCCTACTTCACGGGGTTGGCATGAAGGTCGCTGATCTCCCCACCCTGATTTCATGGCCTGGCTACAAGCGATTGCAGTGCTCTCCATCCTCCCCTGAGAGTGGTCTAGTGTATGTCCAATCCCCCTTTCAGACCTCAGTCTATGTCACCTCCTTGGGGAGGCCATTCTGGAAACCCTACCCTGGATCAAGTCTCCATGTTAACATACTCATTGAACCATGCAACCGGCCCTCCTAGGAAATTTCACTGTCCATAATAGGACGTTTGGGGATTATTTGACTCATGTGCTTCTCCCTAGAAGACCATAAGCTTCAGAGAGGTGGGAACAATGTCAGTTTTGCTTACTGGTATATCCCTAGAACCAGCACAGTGCACTGAAAGTTGTAGGTACTAAATAGATACTGGTTGATTGAATGAGTAAACAAATGAATACGAGGAATGAAAAATAGGAGGAGGGTGGGGAGGGAAGCAACAAGCCAGGCTGCCAATCAGGGAGGTTCATTCAACGTCCTAACACCTTGGAGGTGTACCTTCTCCGTTTCCGGTGCAATGGACAGGATAGAATGAGAAGGTGGTACAGGATATCTCAGGTAAGTGAAATTTCAGAGAACCAAGAGACCTTGTCCGACCCCATCTCAGTCTAAATTACAACCATTGCCATTTTCTCTGGGGGCTGCTCCTGCCCCTCCAAGCACTGGTCACAGTCTATTTGTAGGTTACTCTACGAGCATTTGTTGTCCACGCTGGCTCCCCTAGAGCCTCAGCACCCGGTGTGTTCTCAGGGAAGGTCAGTCACCAATACAGTGCTGGGAGGGTGCCAGCACTACAGAGAGGGAATGCACAAGACACCTGATCTTAAAAAACCACTGATCCAGTGAGAAGCACAAGAAGGATAATGAACGTGAGACACCTGGGTAAATGCTATCTGGATACAAAAGATTATTGAGTTCCTTCTTCTCCATATAATAATATGTTGAGGATTCTGATAGCTAGGAGTTTCAGGATTAATAAGCCTGACAGCAGGGTGTTTTTAGGGACTAATTCTCTTCTAAGAGATCATTTGTTTATTCAACAAATTCTCACTGAGTACCTACTATGTGCCATGTAATGTGTTAATGAGGAGAGAGCAGTAAGCAGGATGGGTTGGATCCCAGGTGTCATGGACCTGGGACCTCCCAGAAATAGCAACCCTCTTCCTTCTTTCTCATCCTCAGTATCTTATTCGCCTGCAAACAAAGGGCCTGCTGTCATAGGCTGCAGGATTGCTATTCCAGACTCATAAAAAAAAAAAAAAAGGCATTTACACTGAAGGAACTAGTCTGCCAGGCATCTAGAAGCTGCTCATGGATTTACAATGGTCATACATCAGCTTAACTGTCTTGCATTTAAATTTACCTCTCTGCCAGCTTCCCTCCACTATCCTCCCTGTGGTCCTAGCCACATGCCCTCACCCACACCCCTTTCAATTCTCCCACACAGGCCCTCAACCCCAGCTTCCCCGCGGTCTGACAGCATCTTATTTTCCATTTCCAAGACAAAGAATCACCCCAGCCCCAAGGGGAGAAAGTTCTAAGGGAGACCCAGGGAGAGAGCAGGAGCCAAAGCCAACAGTCTGCCCTCAGGTCATTTGGGAAGCAATTCAGACAGCAGCTTGGAGCAGGGAGAAAGGATGTTCAGCCTTCTGGGGAGGCATAAAATAAATCCATCAAGTTCTAAGGATAGCTACCTTCCCTTCCAGTCAAACCCGTCCCTTCCAGTCAAACTCCCCCTGAAGAAGATTTGCCCAGAGGTAGGGACTTTAAAGACAGCTCAAATGGCCACACCTGAAGGGCCGCCACTCCCTGGACTGACAATCTTCATGACTATAAAATGTCATGATTCCTCCAAGAGGGAAAACAATTAAGCTTCTCTCCAGCATTCCTCCTGCCTCCTCCTGAGAGCAGGGCAAGAGAAGGGAGTTCTGGGGAGGAGGGCCCTGCACCGGCAGACAAGAGGTGCTCTCTTGGAGCCAGAGACCAGCCAAGTTGAGGCTGCAAAACATTCCAACCCTAAAGAAAGGGAACAAGTGGAAAGCAGAGTGGAAAATTCATTCAAGGTCATGAATCAGAGGAACCATGTTTTGGTGCTCCCACTGCTGCTATGTGGGAGATGGTTCTCTTAGAGCCTCAGTCCCCCATCTGGTGAGTGAAGGCATGGGCACCGCTAGGCGCCTGTCTGGTTCTGGCATTCTCTGAGGACCTGCCTTTCGCTTCCTGAATCTGTTGTCCTTGTCCCCCTGGAAAGAACGTGCCAGGCCTGCCCGTTATTGTGCCGTGAGGCCTGGTGCAGTGTGATTTACTGCAAGGCGACCTGGATACCCAATGGTACCTTTGGAACAAGCTTGCCATCTACAATCTTGAATGTCATCATTATTGGCCTTCTGGGAGAAGTTTGTTTCTTTCCTGCCCTTTGATTTTCAGCACAAGGTGAGACGCTCCTTCTATTTTCCCTGGGTAATGCGAGATCTATGTCGCAGAACACAGGAACAAATCCATTTCAAGGGCTGACTTCAGGCAGGGGAGAAATGGCCAGCCCCAGATACGGCATCAGTGGGATACTGGGCATTCTTTCCACAAATCTGTTTTGAGATCCTACAAGGGGATCCTTCTCTGTGCCTCTTTCCATACCTTCCCCCTCCAATCCATTCTCCACCAGTCTCCATCTTCCCCTCCATCTACAAGGGTAATATGCTATTACCCTTTTTTTTTAAACCTCTAAAATGTCTTTTATCTTTCAGTTTCCCTACAAATTGCACATTCCCTGTGGAGTCTTTCCTGATATGCCCAAGAAACTAACCGCCCCTCCCTGTCCCCTGGCCCAGTGCTTGCTGGTCCCTGTCCTTCATACCCGTTTCAACCTGCTCTGTTTTGTAATTAGCAACTTGAGCATTTCTCTTTCATCTGATGATTTCAAGTTCACTGAGCTGAAAGGAGATAGCATCTCTGTAATTGATCCCAACTAATATCTTGTACCCTCATGGCCCTCTGGGTATGTTTTCTCAATTGAAGGAAGACAAAGTAAGAAAATTTGAATGGCACACTTGCTAATCCAGTGACTGCTGTCAGCTAACATCTGTGAGTGGATTTTTGCTCCAGCACATTGTGAATGCTCTCTCCAGTCCTATGGCCTTCAGGACCATCCTAGGCTGATAGCTCTTAGTCTGTATTTTTACCCCTGGTTTGTATGCTGAGCTATAGCATCCTCAAGCCTCTTAGAGGCCCAAGACCTGTCTCTAATGGAATATGTCCATAAGAGAACTCTTCATTTCATCTCCCAGTGTGTTCATCCCCACCGATACCAAGCTGGGGAAACAGCTCAGTAAATAGTACCACCAGGCATGCTGAAGCCCAACAGCTGGGGGCCTCCTTGATTCTCACTTTGCCTCACCCCTGCCAATTGCTGTCAGCTCTACCGCCCAAGTATTCCCTGAGTCTGTCCTCTTCTTTCCATCACCATTGTTAAGACCCCAGGTGAAGCTACCATTGTCTGTCTCTAACCTAGATGATTCCAACAACCTAACTGACCTCCTGTTTTCACTCTTGACCCTTTCTTATCCACCTACCAGCCAAAATAATCTTTGAGAAGCATCCATCATATAGTATCGCTCTACCTCTTAAACCACTCCAATGTACCTCAGCTCCATTAGAAGAGAACTTAACCTCCTCTCCATGGCTTTCAGGTCTGCTTACCTGTCCCACCTCAAGCCTGGAAAGCTCCCTTCATTCGTTCTGCTCATTAACCCACCAAGCTCATTCCTTCCTGATGCTCCCTCCACCTGAAATGCTGTGCTCCTAGGTCTTCACATGGCTGTTTCCAATTTTTGATGAAGACTTCCACTTCAATGTCTCCCCTTCACTGATTGCTCAATCTAAATGTCTCTCTGACCCCCCACACGGCATCTGTCCTATCACTCAGTTTTAATTTTGCATAGCACATACCAGTCACTGAAATTATCATCTTCATGTATTTACTTGTCTGCTGTGTCTTCCATATAACGTTGTACATTTTATGAGACCACATAGCGTGTCCATCTCTCTTGGTCACCTTTGTATCCTTAGGATCAAAAGCACTATCGGGCACATTTCAGGTATTCACACACACCCCCATCTGCCAGCCAGATGAAGTGAGAAGAGTGACAGGTTCAGAGAAGGGTCACCTGGCAGAATAGCAAGGGCTCCTCAGCCCAGGTGACAACTAGTAACAAAGGTCAGGTTGGAAACTAAGACCACTGGGGCATTCTGCCTCTTTCTGTGGTCAGCCAATTTCCTAGTCTGGGACTGGGACCTTCACGCTTTTACAAGGGAACAACAAGGCCCTAATTGATCCATAATCTTTATGAGAAACAGCAGAAACAAACCCCTTACATAACTGGTATATAAATCATTTCAGATATGAGTAATGATACCAGTACAGGCAATTTATTTTCAATATGAGACACTTTAAAGGCCCAGTGTAGTTGTATTTTGAATCCTTTCTGGAACTAGAACTTCCTACTTAAGGAAGAAGGTAGTTCCCTGTCACTGTTCAAGTTAAGACTGGCTGGTCCCACAGCAGGGCTGCCGGAAAGAAGATTAAGTCATCAGACCAAGGCTGGGCTAGATATCCTCAAAGGACAATTCACTGGTTTGATTTTAACTTTCCAGTAACAATCACAAAACTAATGATCAAGGTGCTGTTGTCCCCAGAGCTCACGGTGATGACCGCAAGGATGGCTCACAGTTCTTGAACTGTGTCCTACCTGATTATAAGCATTTTCAAGTACTTGCTTATATCAATGACCCCAGTGAACTGTCAAAACAAGCCTATGGAGGCGACTTTCTTACTTTTATTTAGCAAATGAGGAAATCCAGGTGGTGAGGACTTTAAAGACCCACCCGGAGTCACACAGCTAGTCAGGTCTTTCAGTACTGCTTTGTATGACAGACGGAACAATAATCCCATGCGGCCAGTTCTCTGGGTACAACTACAGAACATGGTGTGTTCTTCTTAGGGTACTGGGACTAATGGAGAAGACATCCTAAATACAGATATGTTGACTAGTCATGCATAAATGGGTATAGGAATGACATTCAGGCTGCAGTGAACCAGAGCACCCAACCAATTCAGAACATATTTTTTCTGGTGTGAGATCTGTCACTGCCTTGCTGTGTGACCCAGGTATGTTTCTTTCCCTTGCATACAACCTCAGTGTACAATGAAAAAAGGAAATTAGATGATCCCTAATGTCAGATCCCTAAGTGTTTATGTATTTGTGGGAACTCAGTCCCATCCATCTATAAATCTATATTTAGAACTGAATAGCAATTGAGTATCTCCTCACCTAGACTTAAGCGACATGCAAATTCAGAAATCCCCTAGCACTCCTCAAAACACCAGGGATCTCAAGCTCTGGGGTCAAATGAGGAGATGCAGGGTATTTCCAGAGTAAAGAGGCTGGAAACTCAAGAAAGTATCTATTTCTTCTCTAAGAGCCCTCAAGAGTAAAAGGAAAAATATGGCTCCTAAAATTGCTTGTCCATTATTTAGTGCAGTATGTACTCTGTTTCCTACTCAAAATTGGAGGTCTTATAGCATCTATACACTAAGGGAAGAAGGCATCACTCTAACATTCTGCAGATGTTCATTTCATCCTCCTCCTCAGGCCTCGTGAGCCACAATTCCTTCTTCAAGACTGCCATAAGCTATGAGCAATGTCTTCTAAATCAGAATCATGTCCACACTTACTTTTTTCTAGGTGCCAATAAATTTGTAATAAAAGGGGAAAAAAAACTCTTTCAAAAAAAGGAAAAGTCACTAGCTGGTTTTCCAATGAATTGTAAAGAAGCCCTGATTTCCCATGTGGGTTCAAAACCATAAATCAGCTAGAGGATTACTTGAATATGACTTTGATCTCCTTTGAGAAGCACAGAAAAAAAGCATTGCCTAGTCTCTGGCACCTTCTAGCCATGTGACCTTGAGTGAGTTCCTTCATCCCTCCAAACTTAACTTGCCTCATCAGGGGAATTTTACTGGTAATGATGGAAATCAGCCAGTTTAAAGTGAATCCACTTAAAACAAATCCTCAAATGTCATATGCTAAACAGTAGAAGAGGTACTATTGGGACTTCCACTGAAAAATAAAACCAAAATATTTAAAGTAAGTTATTTCTAGCTCATTTAGGATATTGCTGTAAGTCCATGATAGTTCTAAAAAGCAACAAAGAATAAATCAAATATGGTGGGGTTTGACGCACACTTTTTCAAAAACATTACAAAGCAAGATGCAACCTCCTTTTCTTTGATGATCACAGGTGTTCATTAATGGGGTCATGTTTTCGAAAATGCTTTAGAATAATAAACATTGTCCTAAAGTCCTTTCACAGTCCTTCGATTAAACATGTTCTTTGAAAAAGCTAGTCACATTTAATCCTCAGTGATTCTCTCTTCTTCAGATATAAACTGTAAAAACTCAGATCCTATTTGCTTATAATCAAGCACTTTTCCAACACAACTTTCAACAGCTTCATAAAGTCATCATCTTTACTATAATTGGTAATTTTACTTTACAACTACTCTGAATTACTCTTGCTTATATTATTTGATGTTTATATCTATTAATTATCAGCAGCAACTTGCCAACAAAAATATTGACAAGATGGGTCAGAAACAATTGCTAAGCAGAGAGGAATGCTTGAGTGGGGCTAATTTTACAAGTAGTCATTCATCAGTGAATATTTCCACATTAAGACAATTTTTGCTTCTCAGTGCAACCTCAACATTGCATGGCCCTGGATAACCTCTCATGCTCACCAACCTCTCTGTTGAAAGCCCCTTTAGGGCTTCCCTCAAATATCCCCTCCATGAAGACTTTGATGACAATCTTATTTAAAACTGTAATCTGGGGGTGCCTGGGTGGCTCAGTGGGTTAAAGCCTCTGGTTTCAGCTCCGGTCATGATCCCAGAGTCCTGGGATCGAGCCCCGAGCGAGTCGAGTCGGGCTCTCTGCTCAGCAGGGAGCCTGCTTCCTCCACTCTCTCTCTCTGCCTACTTGTGATCCCTATCTATCTGTCAAATAAATAAATAAAAATCTTAAAAATAAATAAATAAATAAAAATGTAATCTGGGGCACCAGGGTGAGTCAGTTGGTTAAGCTTCTGCCTTCGGTTCAGATCATGATCTCAGGGTCCTGGGATTGAGACCCGCCTCTGTCCCTCTGCCTCTGCCTTTTCCCTCCCCTCGCCCCCCACCGCTTGTGCTTTCTCTCTCTTAAATCAATAAAATCTTAAAAACAACAACAAAAAAAACTGTAGTCTAATCCCAACCCATACACATTTACTCCATTTATCCTTTTTCTGCTTGGTTTTTTCCCTTTTTTTTTTTTTAAAGACATTACGAGTCCTTTGTTCCTTTTTTTTTTAAAGTTTTTATTTATTTATCCAACAGAGAGAGAGATTGAGGGCCCACGCTTATAAGCAGGGTGAAGGTCAGAGGGAGAGAGGGAAGCAGGCTCTCTGCTGAGCAGGAAGATCCATGCGGGGCTTAATCCCAGGACCCTGGGATCATGACCTGAACTGAAGGAAGACGCTCAACTGGCTGAGCCACCCAGGCACACACCCCCCCCCACTTTTTTAAGATTTTATTTATTGATTCGAGAGACAGAAAGAGCATGAGCGGAGGCAGAGGGAGACAGAAAAGCAGAATCCCCACTGAGCAGGGAGCGCAGTGAGGGGCTCAATCCCAGGACCCTGAGATCATGACCTGAGCCAAAGGCAGCCACTTATCTGACCAAACCACCCTGGAGCACCCTGCTTTGGTTTCTTTTTTTTTTTTTTTTTTTTTTTCATTTAATTTCCTTTCAGTGTAACAGAATTCATTGTTTATGCACCACACCCAGTGCTCCCTGCAATACGTGCCCTCCATAATACCCACCACCTGGCTCTCCCAACCTCCCACCCCTGCCTCTTCAAAACCTCAGATTGTTTTTCAGAGTCCATAGCCTAACCCTGCTTTGGTTTCTTTAGAGCACTGCCCAACACCTACCACACTGTATATTTTATTTATTTATTTGTTTATTGTCTATCTCTCCTCCCCTGCCCCCACTCAAATGACAGGCCCATGAGGATAGGGACTTCCGGTCTGCTTTTTTCATTGTTTATAACCTTTACCAAGAACTGTGCTTGGCACATGGTAGGAGCTTTAAAAACATGTGAATAAATGAAAGAATATTCAAATGAAAAGAAGCTTCAGTATCTCAAAGGATAGAGAATATTCCTGATAGGGCCAGGGTTCTGGGTTTTCTGCCTTCAGCTAGGAGAGACAAATGGATGGCATCACAGCTTTGTGAATGGCTCCCGGAAGCATGGAAGTGAGTGATATGGTTGATTAGCAATGTGTGCCCTTGGGCATGAGAGGTGCCCACAGGAATAATGGCATTACGGCAGGTATTCTTCCTTCCTGCCCTATAATGCTGCATAACCATCCCTAACTACATGCGGGCTTTTCACTAGTGTCTCCCAGGGCACAACGCGCATGCACATGCACACCCACACACCCATATATCCACACACCCTAGACAAAAGTGCAATGTGGCTCATATGGTTTTTAAAAAGTCACAGGTCTTCTAAGGATCTCAGCTACCCTATCTTCTACTTCACACTATGCTTTAGTGTCCAGCTAACTGTTAATTGCCCACTTGTTGCAAGTCCTCATCAAATAACATAGTGTCTTTGGCGATCAGACTTTGCGGTCGGAAGAAACTTTATAATAATCAGACCGAAACAAATCATTTTACAGATGGAGAAACCAAGGCCTAAATGAGTCAGCCTTGGTTCTCAAATCTCACAGCTAAAATTACAGAAATAAGAACTTCGTCTCCTTAGCATTTATAAACAAAAGACCAACTGGAGAAAATTAGAAAAGAAAATTAAGAAAAACATTAAAAGGGAAGAGAAGAACAGAAACACATCTGGGCAGACGCTGCGTGGGACACTCACATACCTTGTGTTTTCCATCTCAGTAAAGTGAACAGTCACTGACTCCCCATTTCCAAGAGGTCACTGTGTCTCAGATCCATCTCTGAATCCCATCCTCGCTGCTCTTTTGTTTTATGAGAACAGAAATATGTAGCCAATGTTAACTGATCACAAGTCTTCCACAGGATTTCCTCAGATGATAATTTGAAAGATGGCTTCCCTTAAAAACAGAATTCTATTTCTCTAGCCTGGGGGTGGCCCTTCTCCCAGACAAATGGTTGTTTCTCAGAGAGCTGTTTCTTGCCCCCACCAGAGTCAGATGGTACGCAAGCACCATTTTCATCTGACAGGTGAAGTTCCTCCTCTCCTGAAACTATTTGCTGGAAAATTCCAACAAAGCTTTTCTATACAAAGTTCATTACATTAAAGTTCATTACAGTTCATTAAAATTCATTACAATTATAGAAACAAGCCAGCAGGTTCGTTGAAGCCTTCCCACACCAGTATTTTGAATTATTGTATCGAAGTTGCACTCAGAGCACTCACAGAACTTTCTCAAAGATGCAGGTTGCTCTGTCAAATAAATGAGTAAAATCTTAAAAAAAAAAAGGGGGGGGTGCCTGGGTGGCTCAGTGGGTTAGGGCCTCTGCCTTCGGCTTGGGTCATGGTCCCAGGGTCCTGGGATCGAGCCCCGCATCAGGCTCTCTGCTCGGCAGGAAGCCTGCTTCCCTTCCTCTCTCTCTGCCCACCTCTCTGCCTACTTGTTATCTCTGTCTGTCAAATAAATGAATAAAATCTTAAAAAAAAAAAAAAAGATGCAGGTTATGTGGAGGGTGGCAGCTGAGGCTGGAGAGGGGAAACCGGACAATTACCTCATCCCTGCATTTACCTCACTCTCCAATTCTAGTCAAGCCTCGAGCCTTACCAAGGAGGGCCTCCAGCTCTGCCAGGCTGGGAGAGAAAGATGTCTTTATTAGAAAAATCATCCCGGAGGCTGCCAAGCCCTGTGTAAACCAGAGAGATTGCTCGGCAAATGAAGGGGTCACACAAGAGTCTGGGATAAAGAAACACACGTTGAAGTTTCAGTGACCCAGAAAGCCCTGAAAAAATATGGGAAAAAGAAAAAGATATTTTCCATTGAAAACAGCTGATGGGTGTTTTTCCCCCTTCCAACCGGACAAAATAATACCTTGAGGAACAGGGGAAAATGAGACTTTTTTAAATTCTCCAGGGAGAAGGAACAGCTGGGACCAGGGCTCTGCTACAGCTAGCCTGGGGCCAAACAAGGACAGAGAATGGCCAGGTTTATTTTCAGTGGCACTTAGGTCACTGCTGACCATGTCCCTGACACCACTGGCTGTGGGTTCCATGGGGGCAACCCCTGGGTAAGCCCAGCATCTTCTGGGGCCGAGCCCACTGTCCAGGCTCCCTAACTTCCTGGACAAGATCATAAATCCTTCCCGTTTCCCATCCTCATCTTACCCCTACTATGTTCTTACCCCTATACCATGATGCTGCAGGCTAGAGGCCCTCTATGAGTAACAGGAGTTTCTCAGTATATTAGTCTAGCTTGTATTTTTTTAAAATTTATTAGATAGAGAGAGAGAGACATGGTGAGAGAGGGAATACAAGCAGGGGAAGCAGGAGAGGGAGAAGCAGGCTTCCCACCAAGCAGGGAGCCTGATGTGGGGATCGATCCCAGGACTCTGGGACCATGACTAGAGCCAAAGGCAGACGCTTAATGACTGAGCCACCCAGGCCCTCTAGGCTAGCTTGTATTAAGGTTTGTATGCCAACACACTGATAAAGACTATCTCTAATGTTGTATTACTTCATCTTTGCAATAAATTAGTGAACTAGGTACTAGTACTTTTATCTCCCATTTCACAGATGAGGAAACGGAGGCTCGGAGGTGCCACAGAACTTACCCAAGGGCACAACACAGTTTGGACTCAAAACCAGGCCCAAATTGCAAGCCTTTATCCTGACTCCTGAGGCCTCACTGTGGTTTGTACAGGGACTTGTATTATCTCTAAGATACTGTATTGTGGGCACAAATCATCTTGTTAAAATGCAAGTTGTGGGCGCCTGGGTGGCTCACTGGGTTAAAGCCTCTGCCTTAGGCTCAGGTCATGATCCCAGAGACCTGGGATCAAGTCCTACATCGGGTTCTCTGCTCAGCAGGGAGCCTGCTTCTCCATCTCTCTCTGCCTGCCTCTCTGCCTACTTGTGATCGCTGTCAAATAAATAAATAAAATCTTAAAAAAAATGCAAATTGTGATTCAGAAGGTCTGGGCAAGGGCCTGAGTCCTGTGCCTCTAACGAGCTGCCATGAGGTCTACAGACTACACGTTCCCCATCTAGCCTAGGAAAACTTTTCTTTCTAATGCCCTCTATTTCTTTTAAACAGTAAGTATCGTTTCTAACCTAAAAAATGGTAGATTTCACTGTGTATTTGGTGCCTAGTGAGATATTTAGCAAACGCTTTCTGGTCTAACACATTCTTAAGGAGTTTCTGCCTTAGAGCTTGGGTGGAAACACTGAAGGTTTGGGGACAGAGATGTGCCATGATCTTATTTGCATTTTAGAAGGTGTCTCTGCAGCAGTGGAGGGAGTGGTTTAGGGAGGACAAGATTGGAAGTGGCCGACCAGGATGGAGACTAGTGCAGTGACCTGGGCAGGAGATAACTAAGAGAAGCTCACCCTGCCTCCTGGCTGCCTGTTTTAATCACATCACTAATGTGCAATACTTAGACTCAGAGGAGCTCAGAAGGAATGAGAAAACACATTTAACCTAATCATGTAATTTTATAGGAAAGGCTGAGGCTAAGAGAAATTCCCAAAGTCATACAACCTATCTATCGTAGCATTTTTTAAAGTACTTTCTGCGTACTGGGCAATAAAAATAAAAAGTAAAAGGAGATTCAAATGTGTTTTAATAAACACTTGATTAAACATTTAATTTAATAGTTAGCTTTGTTTGCTGCAGGACTTCTCAGAGCCTCTAACAAACTCATGTTCCCTGTAAATCTTCCAGAGATTGAACATATTTCACAAAGAGTAGAGAATTTTTTTAGGATTTGTTGTTCATGAAAAATACTTGGGAAACTGGTATCCAGTGTTCTTTTCCTGGATCACACGGCCTCTCACTACTTGAGTGAATTAGCTGCCTCTTCTGAGCTAGACATGCCCTACCTTGTGCCTCTCTAAGAAAATCTTAGAGCCCACGTATTTTTCTAACTCTTTTTCCTTTCATTTTTCTTCAATCACTTCCTGTAGTTCAGGAAGTACAAATTAACTTGGCTGGTCTGTACTGCCTGATCCCTTAGTAGGGAAAGTGATTTCCAAATCAAGGAAAGCAGAATTATAAGATTAAGTACAAAACCCCAACTTTGTTAATATCTTTTACTGTAATCAGAAAAAATATATATAACCCAACTGAGGTTTAATTTTTTTCTCATTTTTCAAATGATGTGGTATAACCAGATCATCTCTCCTCCCAGCATTCTGTGTATAGTCAATGTCATGGTGAAAGCTTCTTCCATCTTTCCTAACAAAGTCAGAACAGGTCTGTGACTTACCCGAACTGGAACTTCCCCACTGAATGCCCATGCCCCCCCTTTGGGGATCTTGTGCACTGCCCCTGAGAGGTATGCCACCCGGATACTTATCCAAACACACTTTCTATGACTCCTCATATCCAGACGCAGAGTCAGGAGTCGTCCTTCTGGGGCTGCCCTGCTGTCTTCTTGCAAATGACCGTCTTCAAGATGACTGGCCCACATGGTCACGAGACGTGAGCTGCCCAGCACAGGAGCCCTATTTTTTGCCCAGTACTCTCTCCTAGGCACCATAGCCTTTAGATTGTGCCAACCAATTCCTCACTCCCAGCTGCCGTGGTAATCACCAAAGCTACCACCCTTAAGAGAGCGACACAAATTCCTATCAGGTCCACACTCTGTCATCATGTGCCTCAGAGCTGACTGCCCAGGCTGCCACAGCCAGCCCAAGCCACTTTGGTCCTGACAGAACAGCCTCGGGGAAAATCATTGCCTCACTCAGCCTTGTTCCAGCTGCAAGCAAACCTGCCAGACCTCATTCTCCTTCTTTCTTCCTGTCCTCTTCCTCCTCCTGGCCCATTGGCTTTCAGACAGGTTTCCCAGGGGAGCTCAGTGTCTCTTGTGGTTGGGCTCTGTGTGCCTCTGGAAATATTATCTGCCTAACTTATCACTGCCAATGTATGCTTCCTCCCTTGACTGAAGGGGTACAGGTCTCTATCTGAGTTAATGGACACAAAGATTTTTGCATATTGAATGTCTCTGTGTGTAAATATATGCCACCTGGCAGTTGCTGAACTAGCCAGATATTTTACCACTTCCATGTCATTGCTCAAGCTAGTCCCTTGGCTTAGAAGGACCTTCTTTTCATCTACTTCCTATTGACCTCACACCCACCTGTGGAAGTCTTCTATTTGTCAGCCCTTGGTAACAAAACTCCAAGTTTCCCTTGAGATCCCATTCTTTCATGGGATTGAGTTTGTGTGGTTTGTGAGGGAGTGAGAGCACCCTCCAGCTCTGGGACAGGCCTTGTCTAATCAGAACCTATAGTCCCCTGGTCACTATGATTGGTTAATAGATGTGCAGGTGATTCAAAGAGGCCAGTGGCCTGAGACTCCTCACTGGGATCTCTGCAGGAGATGTTGAGAGTTACCTCAGTTATCTACTGCTGTGTAACAAAATAGTCCCCAAATTCAGCAGCTTGAAACAGCACATTTGTATTATCTCACCAGGGTCTGAGGGCTGGGAATCCTGAAGCAGCTGAGCTGGGCGGCTCTGGCTCAGGGTCTCTAGGACTGTAGTCAAGAGAGCAGGCAGAGCTGCAAACACAAGAAGGCCTCACAGAAGCTGAGGGGTCTGATTCTAAGGTGGCTCACTCATAAGGCTGTGGGCAGGAGGCCCCAGCCTCTCAGCACAAGGACTTCTCTGTATGCACATCTGCTCAAGTGTCCTCACAGCACGGCATCTGGTTCCCCCTGGAGTGAGCATCCCAGAGACAGAGAGAGAGAGAGAGCAAGAAAACCAGGATGCCTTCTGTGTCCTTATGTCAGAAGTCTCACACTTAAGAGTAGGAGAATTAGCGCCGCCCCCTGGAAAAATGGAGTCTCAAAAAATTTGCGTGCGTATTTTAAAACCACTACAAGGATATTGTCCATGACACCGCACGACTGCCATGACACCACCCGCTGAGCCATAAGAGCATCTTCTCTAACGCCACCTGGAAAAATCCTAACACTTTTCGTAAGCAGCTTGACTGTTCTTGCCTCCTGTGCCCTGTAAATTGGATAACTGATTTTGTTTTACTCTTTGCTCCTCAGAAACTTAAACCAGATTTGTAGCCCACTTCCATCAGGGGTAAAATACTTCACAGCGTGTATTTTATATGTGAGCCTCATTTAAGTTTGGATTTTCTCTTTCCTGGTTTCCCTGAGCATCATTTTTCTAACTTTAAAATTTACTTTACCTTGCTATATGCTCTGCATCTTAACAAGCTGCCTTAAATCCTTTTTAGGACAAGGCTAGGTATAAATAAATAAGTACAAGCATACAAATGTATACATACATACCTAAAATAGGGCTCTTGATTTACTAGTATATATCCCTAGTCAGAGCACCAAATCATTTAAACAAATTCGGGTCATTTTATCTGACAGATCCTGTAGTAAGAAGAATAACAACAGCGTTTACAATAACTGCTAACATTCATTGTGCATTAACGATGTGCCAAGCCCTGTGCTTAAGAATTTCACTCATCCCTTGATTTAACCTTCACAATGTCCCCTGAAGTTACTTACTATCACAACGCCCACCTTACAGATAAGGCTTAGGAGAGTGAAGAAACTTTCCCATTCTAGAAAGTGACAGAGCCAAGATTCTAATTCAAGGTCATTGGTACCTATATCCAAAGCTATATGCTACTTCTGCTTTTTTAGGGCAAATGGAAAATATGTTTTAGCATTTTATCCATGAGAAGACTGAGGCCCACACAGGTAATTTCAAAGTCATCAAGTAGTTATTCAACATTCCTGGGTACCCAACGTTGTGGTAAGAGATTCAGGGTATGCAAAGCAAGAGGAAAACAGACAATTGAGGATTTAATAGTCCAAGCAGGAACAGGTAACTTACAAATATGTAAAGCAATTTTAAAATAGAATTTACAAGAACTGAAATGAACAGAATACATAATAAACGCTACACGTGGGCAAATAGGGCAAAAAAAATCTCCATGATCTAAAAAGGCTACAGAAGGTTTCTAGAAAAAGATAAGATTTAGGCCAGACCAATTGCACCACTGGGTATTTTACCCCAAAAGTACTGGTGTAGTGAAAAGAGGGCCACATGCACCCCAATGTTCACAGCAGCAATGGCCGCAGTCGCCAAACTGTGGAAAGAGCCAAGATGCCCTCCAACAGACGAATGGATAAAAAAGATGTGGTCCATATATACAATAGAATATTATGCCTCCATCAGAAAGCATGAATACCCAACTTTTGTATCAGCATGGATGGGACTGGAGGAGATTTTGCTGAGTGAAATAAGTTAAACAGAGAGAGTCAATTATCATAAGGTTTCACTTACTTGTAGAACATAAGGAATAACATGGAGGACATTAGGAAAAGGAAAGGAAAAGTGAATTGGTGGAAATCAGAGGGGGAGACAAACCATGAGAGACTGTGGACTCTGAGAAACAAACTGAGGGTTTTAGAGGGGAAGGGGGTGGGGGGATGGGTGAGCCTGGTGGGAGTATTAAGGAGGGCACGTATTGCATGGAGCACTGGATGTTGTAGGTAAACAATAACTCTTGGAACACTGCATCAAAAACGATGTATTTTATGGTGACTAACATAACACAATAAAATTAAAAAAAAAAAAAAAAAGATTTAGGCCAGACCTTGAGGGATGGGCTAAAATTGCATAAAGAAGATACTGGAGTAACAACAGGGAAAGAAACACCAAGATGAAATTCTCTAGGCAATATGTAAATAATTCCATAACCTTTGGCCTCTGAGGAACTACCTCTTAGATCAACCAGCTAATGTGCCTGGTAACTTGTAGAGAGGAAACAGGTATATTCATACACATATATATGTATATACATATGCTTTCCAAATGTGGAAAGGAAAAGTCAAAAGCAGCAACAAACATATGGGCATTAGGGGTCCCTGGGTGGCTCAATCAGTTAAGTATCTGCCTTTGGCTCAGGTCATGATTCCAGGGTCCTGGGATGGAGTCTCACATTGGGCTCCTTGCTCAGTGAAGATCCTGTTTTTCCCTCTGCCTGCTGCTTTCCCTGCTTGTGCTCTCTCTCCCTCTCTAATAAATCAATAAAATATTTTTTTTTTAAAAAGAAGCATATGGGCATTAGAACAGAAAATTTAAAATAGTACAATGGCTATCGTTAAAAAAAAAAAAGCAGTGCAATAACTGTCAACCATGATCCTATCATTTCTGAATGATAAGATGAATCAACAAGCATGTTTAAATCTTGTAGGAAGAGTACTGTTTGTGGGTCATAAGACATACATCATAGTTTCAGCTTGTCCAGAGATGACTACAGTCCTAAGGTCTGGTTGCCCATCTGTAAAATGGAGATAGTACAAATCTATCCTTTATGAAAATTGAATAAGAAAACTTACATAAAAATGCTTTCTAGCTCATAAAACAGAATAATGATCCCTAAAATAAATCAGTTTTAGATACAAAGTTAACACAACTATTGGAGATAGCCTGGTACAAACGTTTTCTTAATATTTGAATGCCCACCACAAACTCTGTGACTTCTGCTTGACCTTCTCCAGTGTCAAGGAGCTTCCCTCCACAAAAGACTGTATAGCATGTTTGGGGACAATTTAAATTGAACTAAGAGCTGTGTCTTGGCATTTTCACAGGTCCTGATTTTATCTTCTGGGATGCACAGAAAATATTTTCATTTTCACATATATTAGCTCTTCAAGTGTTTACAGCATGTTTACATTGTTATCATTGCCTACCTTTCAACCAAAGTCCTAGACTATCCTCCAAAATAGTTCCAGTTCCTTCAAAGCTTTTTCAGGTAACATGATGCCAAGACATAATGAGTCACATAATCAGTCACTCTCCATCAGACAGTCTCTAGATAACAATGTGATGTCCATCATGGGGCACAGTACTCTAAATACAGTTGCATTTAGAAGTATGGTACTGACTCTATGACTCCATAATCCCACAGTCCATGTTTCTGGATCATTTGGTTAACTGTAGGCACGGATCTAATTAAAGAGCTTCTTGCTGGATATTCCAACATTCAGTAAAGGTACGTGAATAAATGAGCACACACATCTACCAAGCGCACCGTGTAGGCACCTGTCTAAATAGGTATCAAATAAGCCAAGCTAACTAGTGTTTGCTGAGTACACATCGTGTTCCCTTAGAATGAGCCAGACAAGAAAAGCATTATTTATTTCTTACTTGTTTCTTGTTTGTCTCCCCTCTCTGAATACCAGCTCCCCAAGAGAAGGGAATTTCTCTTATTTTCGTATTCCCAACTTCAAACAGTACCAGACAAATAGAAGATGTTTAATAAATATTTAATTAACTAATTCATTAATGAGATACTGCCTTACAGATAGACTGAAAAAAAAAAAGAACATAAAGGGAAAAGAAGAGTCATTGTGTACAAATGAAGGCCTCCAGAGAAAAAGGGATTTTCTAAGCCCTTTGCACACCCACTGACCCCTTCTCAATCAACCTCAAACCAATGGAACTTTAATCAGATCGGCCTACTGCTGGGACCCCAGCTAGGCTGTTTGCATATAAAAAAGGGTCTATGTGCATGAAAAGATCAGCCCTCTGGTATAGCTGTGTCTTTTCTAGTCTAGGGTCAGAGTAAGTGAGATCTAAAGGGTTATTGGCCAGATGTCATTTTTCCACCATTAAAATCTCCAAAACTCCAGTAAGCAATGTGGCTTAAACCATAACTCTAAAAGTTGTTCAGGGGAAGAAGATCAATAGAATTGAAATTGGCAGGTTTCAGAGAGGTCAAAAGGCTTGACCTAAGCTTTGAAGGATAAATGTAGACAAATGGAATGGAGAAGGTATAAACAATGGTACCAGAATCCATTTTGACTGAAGTTGAGCTCAGAAGATGGAAAACTTAGAATGAGTCCCTATGTTGTTTAGACCTTTAAAAAATAAAACAAAAACAATGGGGAACTACTGCAGGAGCGGGGGTAGCACAATAACAACATATTTTTGGAAAGAAGGCTCTTTAACTGGGCTTCATGATACCTTTAGGGAGAACAAATTCTTTTGGGGTCTAGGTCAGGAGCACAGGACTATAAGCTAAGCTCTGCCATTAATTTGTAGATTTACTCTGGATAAAATGCTTCACCTTGATTAGGCTTACTTTCCCTGCATATCAAAAGAGAGGCAATGAGAGAAATTAGTGTGTTCTACCACTAGTCCCAACTCCACACACTCAGCAGTGGATCCCTAAAACACTGTTTAGAAGGATTCAGAGGCTGTATGTGGGGTCAAAAGAAATGTGCTGCCATTAGCTAGTAATGCCTGCCGTGGGTGCATAAAGGAGGGATGGAGCCGGGCTTGCCACATGTTTGTCACTGATGGCACATTAGAGAGGCCAATTTCACAGTCTCCCACCTATCCTCCTAGTGTCAATACCACCATCCCTCTGTTCTTACCAGCCCCACCAATTTCCTACACCCTGTCATTCCAGGGGTCAAGGATAGGAATGTCCACAGTGTTCTGTGTCACAGTAAAGCAGAAATGCTTGATAAAGTATCCTCCAGCCTGACATTCCTACCAGGGGCCAGTTGGAAGCACACCTCAGTGGCCTCTTGCTCACTCCCCCAACTACCCCTCTGCAGAACAGACTCTGCCTGGGGAACAAAGTGAAGAAACCATTTATTCCCATGCAAATATCCCCTTAATGGGTAATGAGGCAAACTGGCAGCAGCTGGATCTGCTGTGTAAGGCTGAAATGTCTCTAAATAGAATATGGCTCCAAGTTTTCCATGGGGTACCTGCATCAGCAAAATTCTGTAAATAAGTCACTGAGGGGAAGCAACCTTCTCTCGGGCATCCTTTGCCCCCTGCAAATCACAGCTGTGCAAGGAGGAAAAGTAAGATAAAGAGATGAGGCCATAACTTGGAAAGGGACAGGGGGAAGCAAGTCAAGAAAAAGGAAGTAAGCCTGATGCTGACTCATCTCCCACCACATATTCTCAAAATTTTTCTCTAGCCATACTAAGTGTCTTGTTGGTTGTATCCAGATCTTTGCACATGCTGTTCCTCCCCCCTGGAATGCTCCATATTTGCTTAACATGACTAACTCACACTTACCCATAAGGTGTGATCTGGAAGCCTCCAGAAAAGCTTCTCAACCCTTTGTAAGGGCCTCCTATACCTTCCCTGTCCCAGCACTGATCATGCTATATTCAAATTGTGTTTTTACTTATCTGTCCTTCCCTAATAAAAATAGCAGCCAATGTCAACTGAATGTTGAATATGCGTGAGGTATGCACGAAGCATCTAACACATATGATTTCGCTTAATGGCACAATAATTGCAGAAGGCGATATCCCCGTTTTACAAATGGAGAAACAGGCTCAAGCATCTTGACCAAGGTAATACGGGTTATGCATCTAGCAAAGGGCAGAGCTGTGTTTAGAAGCCTGATCCACCCACACACCCTTAACCATCATGCTATTTCACATGCCCTGTCCCGTGCTGGACTCCAGGGGTCACAGGCCAGGTGCTACTCACACGTTCCAGCAGTGGTGTACTGGGCAAGCAGGTAATCCTCAAGGCGTATTGGTTGATTAAAGGAAGGTGCCACAGACTGAATGTTTGTGAACACCATCAAAAATGTAAATGTTGAAATCCTAACCCCTGGGATGATGGCATTAGGAGGATGGAGCTCTTAGCATGGGATTCATGCCCTTATAAAAGAGGCCTGAAGTCACTCCCTTGCCCCTTACCTCATGTGAGGTTAGAAAGAGAAGGCAGCTGTCTGCAACCCAGAAGAGGATCCTTAGCAGAACACGTTGGCACTCTAAGCTTAGACCTCCAGGCTCCAGAACTGTGAGAAACCTGTTTCTGTTGTCAGTCTATGGTCCTTTCTTATAGCAGCCCAAATGGACCAAGATGGAATGAAGGAGTATGGTAATGAATAAGCAGATTCTACGGGGTCAGTTCCTATTTGAAGTAATGGGGCTAATTGAAGGGAATTATCCCCACGAGAGTGTGTGTTGCTCAGGGCAGCCAGGGAAAACAAAACAAACAAAACAGAATTTATCCTAGTCAATGAGAGAAGCCAAAAGTCGGAACCAGAGAAGCAGTGCGAAGGGCCAGGCCCAGGAACGAATGGGAGATGAGGCCAGGGGTCAGATGCTATGGAGACTAGGAAAAGATAAGGAAATAAAATGTCCGAAAGATCAAGAAGAAAAAAGAAAATAACTAAGATAATAAACTAAGGGCATGCTAGGCCCACAGTGTAGGAGATGGGCTGACTGTTTTCAAGTCATGGATAGATGCGTGAAAATATATAATACAAAAAGATCTATATGGCTTGGGTCAGAACTGGTCCCCAAGCCCACACCTTTGCTGTTACTACATGCTACTCCTCTAAGCAATATCTCATCCTCACAGCATTTCTCTTCCTTTATTTGTAAAAACACAGATTCTCTCGACTAGACACATTTTCCCATAATTGTTGTCATAGTAGATATTTCAAAATGCTCCAGTCTAAGACACAAATAATCTAAGAAATGGGAGCAGAATTAACCTTTACAAAGTTTGGGGTGGATGGAGAGGGTCTCCTTTAGAAGCTGTCTGATTTAGTACCCCGGGCTCCATCAAGCTCCATTCCTGCAAATTCATTTACTATCCATAATAGCTTAAAACTTTTTAAACTCAATAAATGCCTGTTTGGTGCCTTTTGTATGCCAGGCACTAAACCAGAAGATACAGAGAAGAGTAACACAAGGTTAATTTCTATAAGCCCAGCAAAGGATTCTATGTTCAGGGAAGAAAATCCAGAACAGAGTTTAAAATCAGAAAACCTGATTTGTATTTCCCTGATGATGGGATTCTGTCCCACACCTGTCAGGATGGCTAAAATTAACAACACAGGAACCAACAGGCGCTGGCGAGGATGCGGAGAAAAGGGAACCCTCTTACGTTGTGGGTGGGAATACAAACTGGTGCAGCCACTCCGGAGAACAGTGTGGAGGTTTCTTGAAATGTTAAAAATAGAATTACCCTATGATCTAGCAATTGCATTACTAGGTATTTACGCAAAGGATACAAAAATACAGATTCAAAGGGGTACATGCACCCCAATGTTGAGAGCAGCATTGTCCATAACAGCCAAACTATGGAGAGAGACTAAATGTCCACTGACAGATGAATGGATAAAGAAGATGTGGTGAGTGTGTATAGATAGATACAGATACAGATGTAGATATAGATAATGAAATATTACTCAGCCATCAAAAAGAATGAAATCTTACCATTTACAATGACATGGATGGAGCTAGAGTGTATTATACTAAGTGAAATAAGTGAGTCAGAGAAAGATAAATACCATATGATTTCACTCGTATGTGGAATTTAAGAAAGAAAACATGAACATATGGGAAGGGGGAAAAGAAAATAGGAAAGAGGAAAATAAGTCATAAGAGATTCTTTGAACAAACTGAGGGTTGATGGAAGGAGGTGGATAGGGGATGGGCTAGACGGGTGATACGGATTAAGGAGGGCACTTGTTATGATGAGCACTGAGTGTTGTGTGTAAGTGATGAATCACTGAGTTCTACTCCGGAAACCAATATCGCACTGTGTATTAACTATCTAAAAACTTTAAATTTAAAAAAAAATCAGAAGACCTGAGTTCAAGGCAAGGTCCTTATCCAGGTCTTCTGGGCTAATAATAGTGACCCATCTATCACCAACTGTGATCTCAGGTAAGTTAAATAACCTCCCTGTATTCTAGTGTCTTCATCTGCAAGACGTAGAATTATTATGCTCACCTCACAGGGCTGCCACAGGAATTAAATGAAACAGCATATGGGGAAGCATTTTACAAAACTGTGAAGCATTCAGCATATTCAATTCCTGTTACTAGAAATTCTTCTTACTGCTCTATGGTGCCACCCTGTTTAATACGCAGATTTAGCCAGATGCCTGGGATGGAGATTTAAATGCCATGAACACAGAATTTTGACAAATAAAAGAAACCTCAGTTGAGTCCAACTGATCTGAACGAATGTATACTGGGGACCTACTGCATATAAAGCACAGAAGTGTAATTAAGCTTCTAACAGCTGTGTCAGCTAGTTATTGTTTCCCTATTTTAAGGGGACTCAGGTAGAGTAACTTGCCTGAGTCACACAACAAATAAATAGAGCTGGTGTTTATACTTAGGTCAGCCAGTCTCATCTATACTGTGTTACTGTTCGGTTTTGCCTTGGTTTGTTTTTTGTTTTTTTTTTTTTGGTAAATGTTTTATTCTGCCCATAAATGCTGCCTTCCTCCATCCCCTGAATGGGTAACCCCCGGAAAGCCCATCACAATGGATCTCCATACTCCCAACCCAGTGATAACTTTTCTCCTCATTTCACAATTCCATTATTTGGCAAGGAATCCACAAGGGACCCACAAGGGACAAGCATATCAGCACTGAAAGGAAAGGGGTATATAAGCCCATTTCTTTATCTGCCGCTCCCATGCTTGTGATTTCAGGCGGGGAAGGAGGAATGGGAGCTGTAAGTAATGCTAATAGGATCGTCCAGGGAGCAGCTGATAACAGTTCCCACGTTCCCAGAGAGGAATTGCCTTTGTGCCAAGTGGGGTTTTTTTGTTACCATCCCGGCTGTGAGATGAGATTCAGAGAAATCAGATGTGATGGGTTTCGAAACCCCGCTAACACACAGCTGACTCAGAAGAGGTCCAGGAGCAAAGAATTGTTTCAGCCACAGATTGTCTGGACAGAAGCTTTCCACTCCCTTGCAAGGAAAGGAAAAGAAACCCATGGAGAACCTGGCACCATCCACCTGGGAGGAGAGAAGGGTCAGGAGCAAGACCTCATCACCGCCGATGGGCTTCCCTCAGGCACAGGGGGCAGGTGGAAACTGAACATTTGGGAAGAATCTATAGGAAGGCAGATAGTATCTTAATATGAAGAGGGAAATTAGCATTCCATAACAGAGTGGGTTCACTGGAGAGGAAGTGGGCACCGTGCCCCAGAGTGCTGAAGAAAAGTGAGGGAACCTCCGATGAAAGGTCACAGAGCATATCTCTGCATCTGATGGTGGTGAGATCATCAGAGGACAGTGAATTCTGTTCCAAAGCTGGCCTTCTGATTGGCTTTAAAGTCACAGAATCAGAATTCCAGCTTTCCAACTTATTAGCGGAGTCACCCTATACAAATTACTTAACCTCTCTGGGCTTCGATTTTTTTCATCACATCCAACACCGATTGATCCGTTATTCTCATGAATAAACACATAAGTTATAATTTCAGATACTAATAAGTACTGTGAGGAAAATAACAGCATGTCATAAAATAGAATGTCTTTCAGGAAGGGGGGTAAAAGGGACATTAACTGGGGCAGATGGGGAGGGTCTCTCTGGGCTGAGTTCTCCCCATCAAGGAGGAAATCAGCCATGCTGAGGAAGGGCATCCAGGCAGAGGGGATAACAAACACAAAGGCCTTGAGGCAGATCAAAGCTTAGTACACTATGGAGTATTTTGCCTCTATCAGAAAGGATGAATACCAGACTTTTGTAGCAACATGGACGGGACTGGAAGAGATTATGCTGAGTGAAATAAGTCAAGCAGAGAGAGTCAATTATCATATGGTTTCACTTATTTGTGGAGCATAACAAATAACACGGAGGACATGGGGAGATGGAGAGGAGAAGGGAGTTGAGGGAAATTGGGGGGGAGAT